>JAVDPK010045023.1:0-21841 GCA_034780415.1 Cichlasoma orientale
ATTTCTCCAAATGCAACTATGACATAATGATGTGAAAAGAATCTGACAGATAATTGGATCTGAACTGCTGAATGTCACGAGCTATTTTATGTATGTTGTGAAAAGTTCTTGAACCAATAGCAGCAGTCCATTTGTGCAAGTTGCAATTCAAAGATGGTGGAGTTTTGCTACTTTTACCAAACACTGATGATGCCCTGGCCTACTGCATCAGAGATTCTTGCATTGTCTTCAGTCTTTTCTAGAATGATATTAAAGGGCTTATCAAGACCTTGCAAATGTTGTCTTTGTCCCTCCAGCTCCTACTATGACCAGATGTGTGGCCTTTGTGGTGACTATGATGGGAACCCAGACAATGACTTCACTAAACCTGATGGCACTGTGGTAGGAAATGCCAATGATTTTGGGAACAGCTGGCAGACAGAAGAAGATGAAGATGACTTGTGAGCTCAAACACATCTGTCTCTCTATGTCTCTCATTTCCTATGGTTCAGTCTTTCGTTAACTTACTGTTGGACTCTGTCTGACATATTGAAGGGAATGCCACTGTGTTTTGTGTTTCTATTGATCAGCTGCACCCCAGGAACAAAGCCTGACCCGGATTGTGACCCCGACTTGGAGGCTGAAGTAGTAAAACCAGACAAATGTGGTAAAATTACAGACCCTGCTGGACCCTTCCGGTAAGAATGTAGAACTCGTGTGCTTTGGGTTATTGACCTGCTGAAACTGTTGGGATTCCTGGGTTTCAAAATTGTTGTTTTTTTTTTTTTTGTTTTTTTTGCCAACCTTGAAAAGACCCTTGAAATAGATGGTAAAATTCCCAGAAAACACCAAGCTGACCTGTAAAATAATTTTGAGCAGGGGAGCAAATGAAGTCACACCAGCAGGCTGACAGTTTAGAGATGTGGGCTTTCGAAGGTACCCTGAATTATTTGAACCCAGTGAAGTTAGTCTGTGCTAGATTTGACTTAAGACTTAAGTTCATCTGACTTAAGTCTTTGAAATCCCACCCCTCCCCTGTTACCACAGGTGTGCCTCAGGGTTCTGTCCTGGGGCTCCTCCTCTTTATTACTTATCTTCTTCCACTTGGCAATATCTTTGGTAATTTAGTATTAATTTTCACTGCTTTGCAGATGACACCCAGCTCTATTTATCTATCAAACCCAGCTCATCACGCCCATCCTCCTCCCTCACCACCTGCTTGTCTGAAATCAAATCTTGGTTCACCACAAACTTTCTTAAATTAAACAGTGATAAACTGAGTTCCTTCTTGTCTGATATATTTTTATGCATTTTATTTTCTGCATATTTTTTTTAAATAATATTAGATTATTATATTTCTTATTTAGAAAGTTTGACTCTCTATTGCACGGCACTGAGCAGGAGTGGCCCTCCAGTCTCATTGTGCATCCTGTATGATGCCAATAAAGGCATTCTATTCTATTCTATTCTATTCTATTCTATTCTATTCTATTCTATTCTATTCTATTCTATTCTATTCTATTTGCTTGATGGATAAAATAATGTCAGTGGGCTGTTTCACTGGCAAATGTAGAGAGTTTTTTTTAGTGCATAGGGGCCTTATCCTCCCTAAACTGACTGATGGTGTTTCTCTGTTTCAGGGAGTGTATCAGTGTAGTTGATCCCACGCCATTCTTCCAAAGCTGTGTGTATGACATGTGTCAGTTGAACGGCCAGCAGCACGTGCTGTGTGACCAGCTCCAGGCCTACACTGACGCATGCCAGAGCGCTGGAGCCAAAGTTTACCAATGGAGGACTCCCGACTTCTGCCGTAAGTTCTGAGTATTTTAATAAGAGAAATCTTCTTGTTTGGGGGAGGATTATTTGTTGTCTTTGTTTCAGCATCAGGTATGCTTTGTGAACACCATAAACTGTATATAAAAGATGGACATAGTCACTGTGACCTCACCCAGACATGCCAAAGCTTAGTTCTTTGGAAACTGTCTCCATGTAACTAAAACATATTACACCCTACCCTACCTTCATATCTGGACCTCTCCAACACATGACACCTTTAAAACCCATTTGAAAACCCATTTTTATTCTTTAGCTTTTAAATCAGAATGAGTCCTGAGTCCTGGATACATTCTGAATGTTGAGCTCTTTCTTTTACTTATGTTTTATTATTTCATGTTTCCTGTTTTAACTGTCTCCTTATCTTGTGTTTTAAGTTATTTTATTTTTTTTTTATGTACAGCACTTTGGCCAGCTGCTGTTGTTTTTAAATGTGCTTTAGAAATAAATTTGACTTGACTACTCCACAAAATGATAATTACATTTATAATCATAAATAAGTATATTGCTAGGAGGAGAGGTTTGAATACCCAATAATGCAGTGCACACTCCTGATACCACTGCTTTAATGTATGAACAATGCAGGAAATATTGTCTTTTTCCATTGAGTGCTTTTACGTTAAATATTTTTTTTCCTCTAAAACTGCCAAAAGTTTCCTCCGTTTCCTACAGTACATACAACTATATCTATAGGTAGTGAAAATTCCACCCCAACAATGACATGTAAAGGTTGGGAAGTTGCACCATATGTGGTGGGCTGTATCATCATATATAAAACAATTTTCCTTGCGCTTCCTTTGACAACAAATGTGCATGTTTTAGGCTACAGTAATTTTCAGATGTCTGTGGCATCTTTAAGACTAGATATTTATAGTTTTAATTTATGTCTTATTCTAGTATCCGTTCCTGTCTATCCAGCCCTTTGTTTGATTGATCCTGCTGCCCCTCCATAATCAATGAATCCCCCTCTTGTACTTTGCCCTTTGTCTACTTACCATTTTATATCCCCGTTTGTCCAAACAGCCCTGGCCTGTCCTCCCAACAGCTCCTATTCCCTGTGCGTGAGTTCATGTCCTGAGACATGTCTTGGTGTGGTCGGACCACATGGCTGTGAGGACATCTGTGTGGAGGGTTGTGAGTGTGACCCTGGCTTCATTCTCAGTGATGACAAATGTGTGGCACTGAGAGACTGTGGCTGTGTGGACACTAGTGGAACTTATTATCCTGTAAGTGCAAACAGCATTCAAGAAAATCTTTTTCCAAAACCAAATTCTATTTATTCTTTAAATGTGCTAACCTTTTGCTGACTTAAAGAAAGAAAGAAAGAAAGAAAGAAAGAGCACTCCCCTTGTTCTGAGCATAGCTAGTAGATCATCATCAACTATCCTTCACTGTAAATCTCTTAGCTGTTTATAAAAGACCATCTACCTGAAAGCTGGTGATGTCTATTCAAATATAACTTTCCACCACTGATCCATTACAACGTCCATTAAAGTCTTAAAGTTCCTCACCCTCATGTATAATAGCTAGCCATATGTACGGCTTTACTTCACAGCTGGCTGACAAGGGCACCCTTGCGGAATGCCCCGTTCAACCTGGACCAACCGACTCTCACTTCCACCCACCTTTAACAGACATGTTGCACCGTTGTACAACATTTTAACAATTTTAATGCCAAACTTTCCAAAACCAAAAACCAGATACCATTGTAAACAAGTAGTCATGATCCACTCTATCAAAAGCTTTTTCCTGGTCCACGGATACCACTCAAAACCAGAGAACTCCCAGCTTGCTCAATTTGAACACATCTTTTGTAAGAGAGAGATTGTCAAAGATTGATTGTCCAGGAACACAATGTTGCTATAACAGAATCCAAATAGAGTTGTTGTCGAGTTGCTGGAATCTTAGCAATCAGTTTATAGTCCACTGTCAATAAATTCTACTGGCCTCCAATTTTTTAAGTCATTAGGTCTCCTTTTTGATTTAGGAGGGTCACAACAGCCCTCCTACCACTCAGTGGCAGTTCTCCTGTCCTAATGCACTCACACATGATGCCATGCAGATTTTCTCCAATAACATTTCAAAAAGTCTTGTAGAACTCCACTGGAAGGTCATCTATTACAGATGCCCATCCATGGCCATCTGTGACATCCTGATGAACTATTAAAGTTAATTATTAACTATTAAGTTAACTATTACTCAAGAAGCGCAGGCCTATCAAGGAGAGTCTCATCAGACAGCTGAAGAAGGTCTGACAGGAGAAAGTCACTGTCCACTTTGGCATAGTTATTAGAGCACTGCCTCCTCACGCATCTCCTTCACATCTGCAGTTATTCTCCCGCTGGGAAGCTGGGAACCGTGCAAAGAGACCAGAGAAACAGGAGCTGGATGTTACACATCCCCTTGAACATATTAACTTTAGAGCTGATGAAGGCATGTTTAGCTTTCTCCTGAAGCTAATCTCCCAGGTTTTTGCAAAGCTCCAACAGCTGCTGCCTTTTGGTCACCACAGCACCCCCACCAACCCCATTCCCCATGATTTCAGCCTCCAAGTCACTGATCCTTTTCCAGATTGCACACTCTTGACCTCTGCAGAGGATAGAGCAGAGTATTGGTGACAAAATAAACTGATCTGTACCTTCCCCACATTCTGTCAAACCTGCAAAGAATCAAACCCCTGCTTATTCTGTTTCCATACCTGCCAAAATATTTGAAGCTAAAACAAACAGTAATATCCTGCAAAAGCCAGTATGCAGACTATGGACTCACTGACAGAAACAAATTAAACAGAACCCCTATTAGCATGAAGCACTTTCAAATCAGTTCACTCACAATTAAAAGAACCAATCAGACCACAAACAATAAGTGCATGTATAACAAAAGAAAAAAGTAAAGAAAAGAAAAAAGAAAAGATGAAGAACGTCAGAATAGAGCAGACCCTTCTCACCTGTGTCCAGAAAGAAAGAGGGTTGAGTAGTTTGTTAGTAGTTGGGTGTGTTGAATCCAGATATTTTATAACATCATGGATTAAAAACACAACATGGATGATGAGGCTAATTTTAAAATGTGACAAAACCTAAATTGCATTTCAGGGAGGAAGCAATGCCAAGAAATGGTATATAGCAGAGTTTTATGTTAGTTTAGGTCTTGAAAATATTCCATTGGTCAGTGCTTTGTTCCTAGCAATGACTTTCAGTCTTTGTTGGTGCTGATTAGACCTATGGCCAATGAATGCTTTGAGATTATGTGTAGAGTACCATTAAAAACAAGAACTTAAAAGGGAGCAGATCTTCTGGAAACTGTAAACTGTGTCAAGAAAACGCCTGATTTTCTTTGTGCCTATGGATCTTCAGGCAATTATTAAAAAATATATTCATAACTGACTCTACACGAGAGTATTACATGACAGTATTTCTGATATTTTTTGCATTGTCTGTATGTTTGTTAGGTCGGTGATGACTGGTACTTGGAGGGTTGTGAACAAAAGTGTATGTGTCACAGTGGAGGTCTGATACAGTGTCATAACACCAGCTGTAAACCAGCCACTGAGAGCTGCCAACTACACGCTGGAGAATATGAATGCCGCCCTCTGGGTATGTTAATCACACAACCTCACACACCTGAAGGTTTTTATTCTATTAAACACATATGAGTGAAATATCCATCTTATACAATGACCCTGAAAACTGCCTTGTGTGAGTGTGATAAAGAACTTCATAAATGGGTCAATGTCAGGTTGCAGTGGGAAGTGTTTTGTGACTGATACCTTAAATGCACTAAATAAATGCAGTCAAATTATCTTTAGGAACCAGTATTCCAAACTTCTGGCATTTCTATTTATGTTATTAGTTTTAACTTAGTTTGGGAACATTACTGCACAGCACAAAATAAGACAAAAATACTGTCAAATACCTTAAAGTGGCAGCGCATTTAAGTGCAGATGTGCATTTATGCACAAACTGAAAAAGATATTTTGCGGGTACTAAGATGGATAATCCACAGTTAGCTGTTAGACTAAGAACTCCAGGTGACAAGCGAAACACTCAGCCACCGCATCCTGTCACTGTGCTTTGCTGTTCACAGACTTGTGTTGTTGGCAGAATAGTACAGAACCATCGACAAAGTACAACTGCAACTTGACTTTGTTTTACTGCCTGCAGATTTCTGTCTGTTAAATTAACTCCCTACATTTCTTTTTCAGGAAATGGTATCTGCTCAGTATCTGGTGATCCCCACTACACAACCTTTGATAAACAGACTCACCATTATATGGGTGCTTGCTCCTACACCCTGACCAAACCCTGCAATGTCTCTTCTGGCTTGCCGTATTTCACTGTGAACACCCAGAATGAGCACAGAGGAAGTAATAAGAAGGTTTCCTATGTGAGGGCTGTGGTGATCCTTGTGAATGGTGTCACTGTAATCCTTGGCAAGGGGCGCATAGTCCAGGTATTTTACTTGTAACAGATCATTCTTACAGTTGCTGATAGAGCGTACAGTATCTCTGTTTGCTATATTAATCTATTTACCAAAACCAGCCAGTACCGAGTGAACAATTGTAAGTCCAGTGTGAACAACCTGGGGCTATAAAAACACCTGGAAGACTTTCCATAATCAAGCTTGTAATTTGGAGAACCTGCAGCAAAAATGTAACAATTCAGCTGATTCTGTACCAAATACAACAGAAGGGAAGTACAACAATGCTACATCTACAGTAGCCATGCAAGGCGGCTTCCTCATTGAATGTACCACAAACAGCAACCTTCCAGCAATGAGTTTCAATAATCTTAATCGCCCCCTGCTGCATCTGTATACCACCAGGGTGGACTTGATGGAAGAGTTTTCTGTAGAGCATAAATAAGCACATATATATAACACGCTATGTTTTTCTGGCAATAATATTTCAAATATTTGTCTAATCTCTGGCTGTTTTCAGGTCAATGGTACTGTGGTTGTTCCGCCTGTCACTGTCAGTGGAGTTCAAATCTACTTGAGTGGAAAGTTTGTTATTCTGGAGACATCCTTTGGCCTGAGGGTGCGTTTTGATGGTAACCACCATGCTGATGTCACTGTGCCAAGCTCCTACAATGGTCTGCTCTGTGGCATGTGTGGTAAGAACCAGTACAATTTATTCCCAGCAGTTATTATTTGCTCCAAACCCTAATTATCGGGTCAATCAAAACGCTTTCTTACGGACGTTGATTTTAAGTGATTCTGTGTTGACATTAAAATGTTCAAATTCCATTCATCTTTTCAGTATCTTTCATTGTTTTTCTTTTGTTTTGTGTAGTTCCAGTTTATGTTTCGTGCTTTTTTCAGCATGTTTCAGAGATTACAGTGGGTGTGTACTGCATGGGATGTTAGTCCTTCCAGTGGGGGGATCAGCTGTCACAATGGGGGAAATGAACAGATTCAGCTGAAAATGTTACCTTTCAACTGCAGCTGCGTCAACTGTCTGTTGTCCTGACAGGGAATTTCAATCAGAACCCCAACGATGACAACTTGAAAGCAGACAGTACAGCAGCTGCTAACACCAATGAGCTGGGAGACAGTTGGCGGGTTGCTGACCCACGTCCTGAGTGAGTCACATTTCAGAAAACAGAACAGTCTGCTATTAGAGGCATAACTTCATTGCTGGTCTTTGTCGTATTCATTTCTTCATCACTATGCCAACAACAGTTGTCTCTGTCACCCCCGCTTTATTGATTAGCTGTTTTTGTTTGTTTGTTTTTTTATTGCCATTCAGCTATTTCTGCATTAATCTAGAAGCCAGAGCTCATTCACTCACTAAGATTTCTACTGTGATCATGTTCAAGTAAATATTGCTGTCAAACTTCAAGTTCTTCTCAGAGCTTCTCCTGCACTTGTCACTTGCAAATGCCAGACTTGGAATCAGCACACACAAGCATGTGAAATGGCTTTACTCCATTCTAATGAATTCTCCCACCTCCTCTCAGCTGCACTGATGGTACAGAAGATGAAGACTGTGATAAAGAGGTGGAGGAGGAAGCCAAGAAGCCTACCAGCTGTGGCATGATCACTGATCCCAATGGTACGCACACACACACACATGCCCACAT
Organism: Cichlasoma orientale; assembly: GCA_034780415.1. Classification (NCBI taxonomy): domain Eukaryota; kingdom Metazoa; phylum Chordata; class Actinopteri; order Cichliformes; family Cichlidae; genus Cichlasoma; species Cichlasoma orientale. The sequence goes on from JAVDPK010045023.1 coordinate 7,893, forward strand.
GCCCACACATGTCCTGCCCAGGGACTGTGGAAGTGATGCTTGGGAAATTATATAATAAAGTCTGCAGGTATTACAAAACAAAACAATGATATTGGTTTGGTGAAGCACTCACTTCAACTACATCTTGCTCTGTCTTTGATCTTAACCTCAGGAACCTTTAAGCCCTGCCACTCCATTGTACCCCCCGAGCCATACTTCACGAACTGTGTATTCGACATGTGTGCCACTGGAGGTCAGACCGTTGCTCTGTGCCAGGCCATAGAGAGCTATGCTGACATATGTGCTGCTGCAGGACTCCCCATCGAATGGAGAAACAATACCTTCTGTCGTGAGTGTTGTTTGTCTTTGTGTGTGTAAAGAAAACAAACACAGTATTTTATCCTAATCTTACCAAATGTATGCACTACAGTAACAATAAGAGTATGTGGTGTTTTCCTGATGAACCTGTACCTTCATTAGGGTTTTAGGGACGGAGGGCTTTTGTGTGTGACTGAACTGTTCCCAGCGTGGAAGAATTCGTTTTTTAGTTGTGCTGATGCTCGTTAACTTGAGTTCACCTCGAAGTGTCATAATGTTAGTATTAGCTTTGAAAAGATGTGGTGCTTTTGCTTTTCAATCCAGATTCTTCACTTTGTGAAGGAATAAGTACAAAACGATCCTTTTAAATGTGAAAATTGGAGTGTAATATAATAAAATGCTCATGATCTGTTCAGTACACCCGGGATATCTGCTACTTTCTCTACTACTAATAGTGAAAGCCATGCTAGTTCATTTCTGCTGTGTATTAATACTGTGCCTACCAAAGGTTGCATAGACTTGAGAAAAATGAAGGTTTTTGCGCCACAAAAACATACAACAGATCTTTCAGACCCTCTCAGCTGACTGATTTCAAGGAAATTACCAACATTTAGTGAACTGTTTTTTGTTTGTTTGTTTTTTCAGTAGAACAATCCTGGTGAAAATCGTGCAGATTAGATTATATATTCCTATTGATCTCACTTTCTCTGGGTTGCATCTTTCACAAGCTTTAGATAAGTCCGCTGGAGCACCAAAAGTGTTCAGCTTAAGGACCTATACTGGTTCAAAAAGAAATGATCAAATTTGACTACTGGTATACAGCTGCACAGACATTATCAGTATTGCTATAATACAGTTCCTGTATATAAAAGCAGCCTTCATCTCCAAATGTCTGTCTCCAGCTCTGAAGTGCCCCCCAGGCAGTCATTATACCCCATGTGGACCTGCCTGCCCTCAGCCCAGCTGTCAGAACCCTGCAGGCCCTGGTGGCTCCTGCAATCTGCCCTGTGTGGAGGGTTGCATCTGTGACACTGGCCTCATCCTCAGTGGAGACAAATGTGTCCCACTCAGCAAGTGTGGATGTACTGATGATGATGGAAAATACAGGCTGGTGGGTGTGCTTTGGTAGACCTTCATTTTTGCAAGCAAATGTGTTTTAACTTATTGTGTGTTAAACTTGTTTATGTGCACATTTAGCTTGGAGACACTTGGTTCACAGAGACTGACTGTTCAGAGCGCTGTATGTGTACTGGCAATCACAACATCACCTGCGAGCCTTGGCAATGCAGCCCTGCACAAGAGTGTAAAGTGGTGGAAGGAGTACTAGGCTGTCACTCTACAGGTAAACTGAACAAAGGACTGGACAATCAAAGAGTCACTTCAACTGAAGCTGTGTCAAACATTAAGTATGCTTTTGATCTTTTACTGAGTCTCATGTCCTACATCAGGTAACGCAGTGTGTCATGTAGCTGGAGATCCACACTACTACACTTTTGATGGTGTAATGCATACATTCATGGGAACCTGCACATATACTCTGGTGGAGGTATGGAATGAGTTTAACTGCATCCTACATTATTTTATATACAACTGATGGATTTTCCTGTGATGCAGCTTTGGCTTTTGAAAAGTATTGTGAAAAAAAAATCTTATTATTATTTTTTTTTTAAAGGTGTGTAATGCCACCCAGGTCACTACCTTCAAAATAGTGGCTAAGAATGAGGAACGTGGTCAACCAGAAGCATCCTATGTTCGCTCTGTGAAAGTCTACCTGTCACCTGACACTGTTGTTGAGCTGCAGAAGAGCCGCAGAGTTTTGGTATGCAACATAATTTATCATTTATGGATATTCAATCACATCTGCTGAAGAGAGGCAATTAAATACTTTTTTTTTAATCACTTTTCTGTGCTTAGTTGAATGAACGGCGGGTGCGAACCCCAGTTTCCATTGACTTGTTTGGAGCCAAAGTGATAACCAGTGGATCCTACAGTCTGCTGGACACAAACTTTGGTCTGCAGGTGAAATTTGATGGAGTGCATCACCTAGAGATCACAGTTCCTGGAGAATACTATGACAAGGTATTAAAACATAACACCTCTTTCAATGTCAAGACACATAAGAACGTAAAAGGTTACAAATTTTGTATGATTCTAATGGTAGTTGTAGTTGCTTGCACCATATTGCAGGATGCAACCTTGTGGAGGTTCTTCGGCACATAAAACTCCGCAATAACCTTGTTCCACTGGCCTCTTCTTCAGGTGTGTGGCATGTGTGGGAATTACAACCAAAACTCGTCTGATGATAACCTGATGCCCAACAAGAAACCAGCCAAGGATGTCATTGAACTGGGCAACAGCTGGAAATCCGATGGAGACAGTGATGCTGGGTCAGTGGGTAACAGTTAGATGTGACTCCATAGTAGTGGTTTACACATTCACCTAACAAGGGAAAGATTCCTGGTTAAATCCCAGGAAGAGACACACACAAATACCCAGTTTTTCAAAACTGGGTATTTGATCAAATCCTAAAAGTTGTGGTATTGTTGAACTCTAGATACCTCCTGAACAATATCCTTCAATGTTAATTAACATTTACAAAATATATTGGTTACCGTGATTAATCAAATGCATGCTGTTCACATTGGGTAAACTACATAATCTGGAACTAATTAAGCAGTTCAGTCACACAGACATAACACTGCCACAGTCTGATTAAACCATCCAAACGTCTCTTCAGTTGTCAGCCAGACACTCGTCCAGACATCCACCCAAACTGTAACACAGAAGAAAAGAAGCTGTACGCGTCTCAATGTGGTGAGGTCATTCTCTCTGATCGCTTCAAGCCCTGCCACTCTCTAGTGCCCCCTGAGGTTTTTCTGGATAACTGCATCTATGACATGTGCGAGTACGATGGCATGCAGGCTACACTCTGTGATAATGTGGAGGCATATGCTCAGGTCTGTCAGAGCTCCGGAGTCACCATCAGCTGGAGAAATGGCACCTTTTGCCGTAAGTTACAGTGAAGCTTCAATAAAGAAAAGATCGTAGTTTGATACGTCTGATTATCTTACCTAATTCTCTTCCCTCTCTGCAGCCCTGCCCTGCCCTCCAAATAGCCACTACTCAGACTGCACAGCCCCTTGCCCCCCCACGTGCTCTGACCTTTTCCCTGTCTTCTGCCATCTTCCTCCAACTACTTGTCTCGAGGGCTGCCAGTGCAATGCTGGCTATGTCCTCAGTGACAGCAAATGTGTTGCTCTGGACCAGTGTGGCTGTCTGGGCTCAAACAGCGAGTACCATGATGTGAGTGTTGCATTGCCCATACTGCCGCTAGTTGATGGACTTATTCAGTAATAGAACATCCTGAAATCAAAAGCACATGAAGGTTTTAAGGACTGAATATTCAGATGAATTTTGTTACAGATATTTATGAAGACAAAAACAAAATCTATGTTTATACTATACAGACTGTTCAGCAGGATCTATAGAATAGATCTGTCTGGTATAGTTTCCCTATACCAGGGACTGATTCACTGTAGCTTTATTCTCTGAAGTTCAAGGCTCAAAGGTATTCATAATATTGTGAGGGCTCTCAATTTTGCTTAAAAAATAAGTCAAATTATTAGTTACCTTCTGTTGGAAAAAACAAATAATTTAAGCAATGTCTTTAGGAATGAGAGTAAAGTTGAATCAAAACATTACTGTAATTAAAACCATTTCATTAAGTCCAGCTGTAACCAATGCTATATAGTCACACTGGTGTGTGTGTGTGTGTGTGTGTGTGTGTGTGTAGGTGGGAGACATGTGGCTAGCAGATAACTGTACTGAGTCATGTACCTGTAACCCTGGAGGGGAAATTATCTGTGAGGACCACAGCTGTAATTCCAATTCAGTGTGTGTCCTGGACAAGTACGGAAACCTCTACTGCAAAGCCCTCAGTGAGTCCACCACTCTGGCACACTTCAATGACTTTAAATCTTATGGAAAAGTGGCAACAAGTCTCTTTATTTATTTTTTAATATAAACCAATATGATCATTCCTTTTACATTATCATCCTTTCTAGAGTTTGGTAAGTGCAGCATCTCTGGGGATCCTCACTATCGAACATTTGATGGTTTCAAACATCACTTCCAAGGTCCCTACACCTATGAACTTTCTCTGAGCCGCGACTTGCCAAGCTACATGACACCCCTGGCAGTGAGGGGAAAGAACATTAGACGTGGAGGGAACAAGAGGGTATCATTCCTGGACCAGATGCACGTTGATGTTTACGGTGTCAATGTTAAGTTCCTGCAGAAGAAGACTGTCCTGGTCAGCTGTGTTTCTGTTTCATGAAGTACAGGATTTTATCCATTTCTTAGAGTAAAAATGGCGTAATACACATATTTGATCTCCTTTAGGTGAATGGGGAGCTGGTAGCACCTCCTCTCACACCAGTTGATGGTTTGATCATTACAATGAACTCCAGGGAGGTCCAGCTCACCACTGACTTTGGACTAACTGTCCGCTTTGATGGCAACAGTCGAGGAGGTAAAAGAAAAGGAAACTTCTGTCCGAGCCCTTCTTTGGCTTTTGTATCAATCTGTTCATTTTCCTCTGTTGTCTTTCTGTTTTTGTGTATTAGAAATCATACTTCCGAGTACATATGAGAACTCTGTCAGAGGACTATGTGGGAATTACGATGGCATCACCAGAAATGAGTACATGAAACCAGATGGGACAGTGGTCAGGGATCTGAATGAATTTGGAGAAAGTTGGAGGGTCACTGACCGACAGGGTGATGGACTTAGGATCTCGAACCTTCCTTTTACTCTCCATGCCCTCAGGTATGACCATAACCAGGGCCACTGCTTCAGCTATGAATGCATCTTCTAGAGATATTTAAGAAACTTTTAAGAAAAAAATTGAAATGCCATTTTACAGTAGGTGCGTTATCAAAGGAAATGATCTTATGTTCCGATAATAAAAATAATTACTACAACTTTACACTTCTCCTACAATGTGAAACCTCAGTGATAATTAAATTTTGGTTTAGACATAATAATTTTAACTACAGTTCCATTTTCTTTTTGTCTGTCTCTAGGCGAGCGGTGGAAACTGATCCAGATTCAGGTTTTGAGGTATCAGACTGCTCTCAGTCAGAGCTCAATGACTACAACAGTGTGACTCAGTGTGGAGCTCTATCTGATTCCAATGGGCCATTTGCTGCCTGTCATGCCACTCTGCCACCCGAAATCTACCAGGAGTAAGTAGTCTGCATTTTAGGAGGGTGTGTGTGAAATGTCCTCTGGAAACAATTTCAACACAATGTTAACGTTAGCATATTCAGTATAAGGCACGATACACATGATTACATCTTTATGAAATGTGTATGAGTGAGTTAGCAACTTTTGCTTATGTTTGTCTTTTTAGTGACTGTGTGTTTGACCTGTGCGCTGAGAGTGGCAGTGCAGCTCTGCGCTGTGCCAGTTATGAAGCGTATGCTGCAGCTTGTCAGGAGGCTGGAGTTATACTAGGATCCTGGAGGCAGCAGCTGGACTGTGGTAAGAAATTTTCCACTTTGTTTACATCAGATAGGAAGAAATACAGTAAAGAATCTGTTTCTTCACATCACCAGTTGTAAGTTTTGGCTAATTTACCTCCAATTATGTTTTGGCTAAAAAAACTACATTTCAAAACAGTCAGAAAAGTATGTTTTAGAATGTAGCTTTTAATGTTTTGTCCTTGCCGTCCCTGACTTCCATTCATTTGTGTTCTGGTTCTGGGAGACTCCTATGTGGTGATGCAGTTTAGATTCATTTTAGACACTTTGGACACATTTGAAAAATCTGCACATTGTCCCATAATGATAATGACAAATGAGGTCCTCTTATAAACATATAACTTATAAATGTTAATATTGTATAAAAGTAAAGTGAGACCTGGAACTGAGACATTTCTCCAGCATGGCAGTACACCTTGTTGCAATGTGTTATTTTAAGTAAATAAAGTGAAAGAGTGCAAATGATCCAACAGTTTTCATAGCACAATGTTTTCTGTCTTATTTCTTTCTTTCCTAGCCCTCTCTTGTGCTGCCAACAGCACTTACTCCCCCTGTATGTCACCTTGTCCTTCGTCTTGTGCTGACCTGGCAGCACCCTCTGAGTGTGAAACCACTTCCTGTATGGAAGGCTGCCAGTGTGCCGCTGGCTTTGTCATGAGTGAGGGGATTTGTGTGCCGTATGCACAGTGTGGCTGCACCTTCCTCAACAGATACTACCCTGTAAGTGGCCTTCAGTCACAGAATTGACTGTGTATGTATGCGACCATATGACGATGTGGTCTCATTTCTCTTCATTCTACAGCTGAAAGAGAAGTTTGTGACTGAGGACTGCTCTCAGTCTTGTGAATGTAGCAGTACCGGTGTTGTGTGCCAGCCCAAGACCTGCCCGGACAGTTATGTCTGCACCATCTATGACTTCAAACGTGACTGCTATAAAGGTATGAGAGTGCTTTATTAATAACGTGGTGGGCCATAAACCTGTCATATATACACACACACCTATAATGGCAGATATCCAAGGAAGAGTCTCAAATATGAAGAGACATTACCAGGCCCTGACATGAATTACACCTCCTTGCTAAAGAAAAAAACAGCACTCCATGTGCTCCTGGCAGCAAAAATGTTGCAAATGGATAAAGCACACCCAGAATGGCTGACTAAAGGCTGGGCAGTCCTGATCTGCCACGTCCCGTCCAACTCCTATCAGCCATCATAGCGGCTAAAAAGGGGCCCAGAAAGGAATTGGCAGTAACACCAGAGGAGTAAAACACTACCTACTAGTAGATAGACTCAAGACTGTAAGACCAGACTGACCAACCTCTGCACCCCGTGCTTGGATTACAAGAAAGCCTATGACTCAATGCCTCACATATGGATCCTGGAATGCCTAGGACTGTACAAGATCAACCCTTCAATGGGACTGTGGAAAACAGCCCTAGAGGCCAACTTCAAGGCAATTCAGTTTCTTTTTTTTAAAATATCAACAGATCTTAAATCTAGTGGGAGTGAATTCCACAACCTGGGGGCCACAACCTCAAAAGCACAGTCACCCTTTGTCCTTAACCTTGATTTAGGCACAGTCGAAGGGGATGCTCTGTCCTCATTGCTGATCTGCATAGGCCTGAACCCCCTCAGCCAGTTAATGATCCAACAAGACTGGCTGGAATGGAGCAAACATCAGCAACCTTCTCCACATGGATGATATCAAACTGTATGCCGGGGTGAACGAGACATCAATTCACTGATCCACACCACTAGGATCTACAGTAGCAACACTGAATGTCTCTCGGACCAGAGAAGTGTAGTCGGATGGTAACCGAGAGAGGGAAGGTAGTCAGAACTGAGGGGATTGCACTACCTTGGAATCCCACAGACAAATGGAAACCATTAAAAGGCCACTAGGAAAGGTACAACCACCAAATACCTGCAGAGAGTAAGGCAAGTCCAGAGGAGTATGCTGAATAGGAAGAAAAGGGTCCAGGCAGTCAACTCCTGTTGCTAATAATCTGAGCAAAGGAGGAGCTAGAAGCTGCTGACATCAAGACAAGAAAGGTTCTTTTGGAAGTGGAAGGAAGAAGGCAGAGAACTAGTAAACATCAGAATCACTATCCAGAATGAAACAAAGATCCACGAGTACATCACTGATCAAGAAGATGAGCAAGAACAATAACCATCATAGAAGGACAGGACCTTGCAGGGCATGTACCACCGGCAGATAGAAGTGGTTGAGTCATTTCAATTCAATTCAATTTTATTTATATAGCACCAAGTCACAACAAACAGTCGCCTTACTTTATATTGTAAGGTAAAGACCCTATAATAAAACAGAAAAAACCCCAACAATCAAAACAACCCCCTATGAGCAAGCATTTGGCGGCAATGGGAAGGAAAAACTCCCTTTTAACAGGAAGAAACCGCCAGAAGAACCAGGCTCAGGAAGAGGCTGTGAGCAGTTGAAGGTGAGGGGAGGGAGACAAGACAAAAGACATGCTGTGGAAGACAGCCAGAGATTAATAACTAATGATTAAATGCAGAGTGGACTATAAACACATAGAGTGAAAAATAAATATTCATTGCATCATGGGTTCCACTGTCAGAGGTGATAAAAAGATCATTTGCAAACCTTCACTAAACCTGACTGAAACTCTTCAAATAAACCATTTCTCTGCAGATGATCAGTTAGCGGTTTTACAACTACTCAAGAATTTTTGAGAGAAAATGAAGGTTGGAGATTGGCCTATAATGAGCTCTACAAAAGGCAACTTTATTAATTATTACTTGTGGCTTTCTTAGTAGACTGTATTGCCAAAAGTATTCGCTCGTCTGCCTTCACACTTATATGAACTTGAGTGACATCCCTTTCTTAATCCATATGGTTTAATATCATGTTGGTCCGCCAGTTATAACAACCTCAACTCTTCTGGGAAGGCTTTCCTCAAGGTTTAACAGTGTGTTTATGGGAATTTTTGACCATTCTTCCAGAAGCACATTTGTAAGGTCTCTGCTCTGATTCATCCCAAAGGTGTTCTGTCAGATTAAGTTCAGGACTCTGTGCAGGCCAGTCAAGTTCTTCCACATCAAACATGCTCATCCATGTCTTTATGAACCTCACTTTGTGCACTGAGGCAGGAAAGGGCCTCTGTTCCCACAAAGTTGGGAGCATGAAATTGTCCAAAGATGCCTTGGTATAATGAAGCATTAAGAGTTCCTTTCACTGGAGCCCAACTCCTGAAAAATAACTCCACACCATAATGCCCCCTCCACCAAACTTTCTTCTTGAAACAGTGCAGTCAGGCAAGTACCGTTCCCCTGGCAACTGCCAAACCCACTCCAAAGATGGAGAAGCTTGATTTGTCAATCCAGAAAACACATCTCCACTGCTGTACGGTCCATTGGTAGCATGCTTTACACCACTGCATCCGACATGTTGCGTTGTGCTTGGATGCAGCTGCTCTGCCACGGAAACCCATTCCATGAAGCTCTCTACGCACTGTTCTTGAGCTGATCTGAAGGTCACATGACGTTTGGAGGTTTGTAGTGACTGACTGTGAAAAAAGTTGGCGATCTTTGTGCAGTATGCACGTCATTTGACCCCACTCTGTCATTTTACGTGGTCTACAACAAAACAAGAGGGGGTGTTACATGGTGGAAAACATGGTCCTGTTCCTTTTTTTTTTAATCTTGTTGCTGCCATCAAATTCAAAATTACCTAATTATTTTTTATAAAATAGTATGATATCTCAGTTTAAACATCTGATATGTTTTCTTTTTTTCTGTGATGAATAAAATATCTTACACAGCATCCCTTTTTTTTGGAATTGGGGTTGCAACAGATAACCAAGAAATGAACTACATCAAATTGTCAACAAGAGTAAAAGTGTCTTGTTCTTTTTGCAGCAAGTCCCTGCCTCAGTACCCCCTGTCTGAATGAAGGAACATGTCAGGAAACTGGCAGCAACACATACACCTGTGTGTGTGCAGAAGGCTTTGAAGGCACAAACTGCGAGATGGAGATAATACCACCCACAGGAGGACTGGGTATGGCCTCAAACATTAGTGCCTCGCTTTAAAGTCTGCACATTTCAATAAGGATGAAGCTAAAGACGAGTGTCACACTTGTATGGTTATAACTTGACACTCAAGTATCTTCATCTGCCGCACACACTTTTAGCAAGACATCAAAAGACCAGGAGCCCTTTGTACCAGGACAAAATGGACAAATAGTTAGCAGTACCGGGAAATAAAAGGAAGTAGGATAAGGGCTCCTTTTAGTTCTGAGATTTCACCAGTTTATTTTTTGTAGTTTTTATTGTTTGGTGGGTTTTGCCTTTGATGGAAGGCTTCTGTAACTGGGGTGTCTCTGAGGTGCAACATTTCAGATAACAGAGCAGAACTGAAAACACAGCATTTTAGAAAACATAAGAAAACTGAAAACAAAACATTTCACATTTCACCGTTTCTATACTATTTGTGCCTTTGTGTGATATTTAGACTGAGTTTATGGATGGAAGAGGAGACTAAAATCATATGGAAACATTTTAACACATGACACTAACATTTGAAAAAATATCATTGTTTAACTAGACAAAAGATAATCCATTGTTTATAATCTTGAACTATTTTCACTTGGATGAACTGATGTATGAGCCAAAAACTGGTTTCAGTCAATATTGGCTGTGGTGGTTGATATTACCACAACAGGATTCAAAGTGGCATTTTAATGCCAAGATATGTTTAAAGCACATTAAGAGGCCTCATACGAATGTAATTTGATAAAATATTCACTTATGATTCAAATCTGGTCATTGAGACTAGTTAAGTGTTATATAAATACCAGCCTTTTCCATTCCTCTGCTGCAGAGTCGCCAAGAATTCAGTGCATTCAAAAAGATAAACTTTTGTCGTAAAATTTACTATTATTTTTCTGAAATGTTTCTAAGAAAAAAAAAACACCAACATATTGTGAAATGTCAAGTTTCTTTTTTGTTGTGTTTTCACTGAGCACATAGCATATGTGCCTCTAATATAATTGTTGTGTGTTTACAGAAACTAAGTGGATTATCCTAATTGCAGTCTTAGTCACAGTTGCTGTCACCGTCATCATTGTGACTACCATTGTGTGTGTTTGCAAGAACAAAACCAAGTGAGTCTTAACGTGTGTGTGTACTGTCTATAATTCTTTTTTTTTTTTGCATTTTTTTTTTTTGCATTTTTTGGCCACAGCGGCCTTTATCGGCAGTGTATAGGGACAGGAAATGGGGGAAAGATACAGGGCAAATTGGCGACATGCCGGGACTAGAGCTCGCCCTGCCCGCACTGCAAAGCGGCGACCCAGGCGCCCGAACTGTCTGAAATTCAAAGAATTCCTGACCTGACTGCTGTTGGCTTTATTAAACATAGAGTGCATGCACATCCAGGGTCGATATTTTTATACACTAGGACGGGATGTATTTTATGATCACTCACCGTGGGCAGACAGACGGACGGGTGTGCAGGCGGTGTCTATTGTCCGCTCAATAACTAATACAGTGTAATGGGTGTATTTTGACCCACTAGGTGTGCTCTTGTATATAAATACACTCATAAAACATGAAATATAACTTTATAAATGTACATGGTGACATCTCTAAACTCAGTTTTTCTCTTCTCAGGAAAAAGAAGAATAAGGAGAAAAATCTCAGCATGAAATCAAAAAGTAAGGATCAGTAAAGAAATTAAATTAGCTTTAAGCTGGTCTACCATAATGCACATTTAGTTACTGTAATGCTATTATTGCTAGTGGTATTGTTTCCATAATATCACATTTTCTTAATTTCCTGACTGAGGAAAAGAAAATACTGTACATGCATGCTGCCTGTTTATCTGTCATTTGTAATCAGTTATGTGTAATCAAATTTTCAAAACATTTCAATAGTGTAGTTTAAATATACTCAGCTCAGTCATGTGAAAGAGAAAGTTCTTCACAGGACTGAGGACTAAGTACATCCTTGTGCTTCCATAGGAATTAAGAGGCTATGTAAGAGCCAGCTGCTGCTAATCAAATGCACTTGATTAATTGATCATCATCAAGTGCACCTCTATAAAAGCAGACGTTTTGGCAGTTTGCTGGTCTGAAGCATTCAGATGTGTCTTAAAATAGTGCCACAATCTTCCAGGAGTTGACATCCCAGCAAATTTAGCTCAAGATCAGAGCATGCAATGCTACATCTAACTCTATAGGCATCAGATGGCATGTTAAATGTTAAAGGTCATGATAATGCAATTAGAGAAAGACAATAAATACAGCTGGTTCTGAAGGGTTTCCAGGATAAAGCTTCTTATCTCTAAAAAACAAAACAAAACATGGCAGCACAGCTTAGGATTGCAAAGCTCAACAAACCACGACTTCTTGAACAATAATGTTTGGACAGATGATATCAAATTTGAAATGTCTGACCGTAAATGCATAGCACCACCTCTGGCAAAAATTAAACATAGCATATAGCAACACCTCTTACCAACTGCCAAGCATGGTTGGTGAAGGGGGTGACGATTTGGGCTCTTTCAAAGACCTGGGCACCTTGAAAGACTTGAAAGTCCACAGAAATGCTGTAGCGGGACCTTAAGAGAGCTGTGCATAAACAAATGCCCACAAACTGCAGTGAACTAATGCAATATAGCAACAATACAGCTGCAAGTACCTCAGTTTTAATTGCCTTTGCATTAAAAAACAATTAGGTAAACTTTATTACTTACTTTCTAAAAATCCAGGTGGTGTCCTTTGCATCCAGGTGGGCAAAGTTTATACTTTGGGAGTATTATACTACTGATTCTAAGATGTAATTTTAACTTGTGTTTACTTAATAACCAGCTGTTTATCACTGGAGGAACTTTTATATTGTCGGCTCCTTATGTGTTGAGCACTTGTAAACATCTTTGCATCACAGCTAGTGTGCAAAATATGTTTTGAGTCCTTACGTTGTCTGAGGCTCTGATATCTTTCCCATGTTTTCTCTTTCAGGTGTTCCATATACAAGCATGGATAACCAGAAAGAGGAGAAAGTCACTGCTATGTGATGACAAACTATTTTTTTCACTTATTTAACAACTTGTAATCAAAGAAGAGTAAAAATGAAGCAAAATGCTTTTTGCTGTGTTGAAGGTGTGAATATTCTCTATTGTTTGTACATTTGTTGTTGTTTTTAACTTATACTTGATTATATCCGTAAGTGAGTGTGAATGAATGTTTAATTAAATGAATAATTCAAATCTGTGTGCTTCTTTGGAGTCTTTGTGTTCCTAAAATGATTTTAAAAAGTCACATTTCTGTAAAAAAAAAAGCAAGATAGCAAGACGTCCTTAATACCACTATAAACAGCAGACAAATGCCAGTGTTTTCATTCCTTCATCTTGACATTTATTTGGATAATGAGGTACCTTAGACATTTTTAACTATTTAGCCACAGTTCTTTAAAGTGCTGAGGTCCTCCCTGTCTTTACTTCAGAATGAGCTTCATATCCAACTATGTTACTGACCTACTGACAAATAACCAAACTGTGATATGATCCGCCAGGTATCCTTTTAGAGGGTTTGATTGTTCTCTTTTTCAGCTGCTTTGCATCACATTTAAAATGAGCCCATTTTTCAACAAACAATGTATTTTGAGTTTCTACAGGTGAAAAATAGATTATTATATAGGCTTGCTGATGTGCACACCTCTCTTGTCAGGTAACCCAATTGTTTGTTTCAGCTTCAAAGGCCCAGGGTTATAAATAGAGTTAAACACAAATGTAAACAAATTACATACAAGAAGAAAAGAAGCCCAAAAGCTGGATAGCTTAATGGACTGTGTGCCATCCAGAAAATATCAGAGTCAGAAAAACTTTATTGTCCATTGCAAAACAGTGAATGTTTCTTAAACGTGGGTTCATAAGGGAATTATAACAATACTGGGTCTCTGTGAATAACAGTTGAACAATGTACTTCATCTAAAATGCCCCTGTAGTCATATAAGCACACCCCGTTAATGCCATGTTTTTCCAGCACTTCACGCACATATCAATCTTTATTTGTAAATAGAACCTGTCATTATGATATTTGGTCATAACGTGTGTGCTGAAGGAATAATT
>JAVDPK010045052.1:0-21840 GCA_034780415.1 Cichlasoma orientale
AGTGGGTTAATGCACTAGCTATTGGTTGATAGAGCAGTACACCACGACTCTAAGACCAGGCAGATCAACCTGAGCACCGCCTAGAATGACTAAAAGAAAGTTTACAGCTCAGTGCCCCACATGGATACTGGAGTGGAGTGCATGGTACTGTACAAGATTATTAGTGTGCTAATATCAGGTTATGCTGTAGGTTTCAGCGTAGGTTACAGTGTTCAGGTGGGATTTTGTGGTTACATACATTGGAGATGTAGCAGATATCTGAGGGTGACACATCTACCTGAAAACATCCTAAAAGTTTATTTTGTGTCAAAGAAACAGTCATTATTCAAAAATTTTGGCCGCTCTCTTCCACCATTCTCACAACAGGCTTCAGCCTGCAATGAATCATGGGACAGGGTAGACCACAAATAGACCACGATACACACAACCGGTCCTGAAAATCTGTGGAAAACAAGGCCGTATTTGGAGGCCTTTGAACTGGGACTGGCTTCGTCGCCTGGCTTTGACATAAATTTATTTTTTTTCTTTTATAGTTATTTATTTATTCTATTCTATTTTCTTAAATAATTCTATTTATTTGTAAATGTACACTGTACACTGGAGGGACCTGAAATTTTGTTCCTGTCATGTTTTACATGAGAAGAATGACAATAAAGCTTTTCAATCCTTGAATTGCCCTTAAAATGCGGCCTTGAAGGGTCCAACCCGTGAACTATTATATACAGATTATATTATTACGGTAGTATATGATTATTATATGTTACAATTGTGTTATTACAGAACTATTATACTATTATATGTTAATATTATATGTTGATATTATATGTTGATTTTGCATTGTAAACAGTCCACTTTGTTAAATGAAATTTCTTTTTCTTTTTTTATTTTTAAGGATGCAGCCACTGAATTAGGACACATGCACCTGCACGAGCATAAATGCCGCCAACGACGTCCGCCACTTCCGTAGGTTGGATCATTACGTGTCGGCTCTACAGAGGCTCAGCGCACAAGTGAGTCAGGCCTGAGAAGTGTGTCATATATATTTTAATGGTTACTTTTACAGTACAGTCCATGTTTGCGGACAATGTAACAGGTTATTTTGTAAAATAAAGAGGCGCGCGCCTCTGTTGCTCCCGGAAGCACAACTGCCAGAGTTTTTTTTTCTTACTGCCAGAGTTTAAGTCGCTCTAAAATTTTAGGCGCTTAAAGGAACACAAGTTCCGGTGCCGCTGCAGGAAGTGAGCGACACCTGCACAACACAGACACACAAAACGGCAAACTTACTTAGCTAAACCCATACGACAGAAACAAACAGTGACCACCTTTAATATGAATCGTGACCGTATTTGTGCTGTTTCACTTACAGTGTAATCCTTATTAAACCACTGTATTTCTTTCTATAACGGAAAACGCTTCAAACTTGGTTTATTTTGAAAGGGGTTTAACAGGAAGTATGTGTTCGCTCTTCCGTCGTGTCGCAGCGCTACTTCCGCTCTCCGGCTCCTGTGTAGTTGCTGTCAGAGTGATAGTGCAACAGCTAAGATGAACACCGTCCTGTCCAGAGCAAACTCGCTGTTCGCCTTCTCGCTGAGCGTCATGGCGGCGCTGACCTTCGGCTGCTTCATCACCACCGCCTTCAAGGACAGGAGGGTGCCGGTGGACATCCGCGTCTCCAAAGTCATGCTGTAAGAGGCGCCGCTAGCTCCACGGCCTGCTGCCGCTGCAGGTCCAGCAGTGCGGGGACAGCTGTTACACTACCTGGGCATCAGAGACGAGGCTGTGTGAAACAGACACACAACCACAGCTGGAGCTGCGGCTATTCTTTTCCTTTGATGCTCAGCGTGTTAAACGGCGCTCTGATACCTAAAATAGGCCATTCAGTGTTACAGGAAGCAGTTTGGCTTTGCTTCATGCAGGGACAGGATAAAGCTTTTAGAGTCACGCTAACACATCCTGCTGTGTGCAAACTCACAGCAGTTGTGTAACTCTTCTCTCTCTCTCACAGGAAGAATGTCGATGACTTCACAGGACCCCGAGAACGAAGTGACCTGGGCTTCATCACCTTTGACCTTTCAGCTAATATCCTTTCTCGTTGTCTTCCTCTTGTTAAAATGTTGCTACAGTTCCAGTCACACCGCGCTCCGTTTGGAGCAGAAGATGTTGAGTAAATGTAAGGACGTGTGTTATTCTTGCACATGGCTGCAGCTGGTGGGGAGAAGCTTTGTAATATTGGCTGGCTGTGTTTTGGCTGCAGCTCATCCCTTGTGTGCAGAGCTTTTAAGATGCTTTCCAAAATAATGCTTTGATTCATCTTTGCTAGTCTCTGCCTGTTCTCCTGATCTTCCTTAACTTTTCCCACATTTGCAGCCAATTTTTGATTGGAATGTGAAACAACTGTTTCTCTACCTGTCTGCTGAGTATGCTACAAAGAGCAACGTAAGATACAGTCAGCACACACACACACACACACTGACCTTTTATTAAGAAGTGGACACTACAAAGGGTTTAGTCTGGCACGTTACGCTCAAAGCAGGAGTTTTGAGTCTCTGTTGAATTGTTGAGAGCACCAGATTGTCGCAGACTGCTTTCCTGATGATACTCTGTGGAGTTTTAGTACATAGGTCAAACCTAATAACGTGCCCTCAAAGCCTGAACATCAGGCTTTTTTCACATTTCAGCAGCACTAGTCAATAAAGATCAGAGAGCACAAAACACACAACTGGGTTGCCTTTAGTTGTCAGCGGTGTGGAATTTTGCAAATTTTTAAACATGTAACAAATGAGAACTGGACGTGAGCGAGAGAAAACTCAACATACATGAAAGGTTTTCAGTGACTTTGAAGAGTCTGTGTTTTTGCCATGAAGACACAAGTCAGAGTGTTGACAGAACTTTAGCAGGAGCTTAAATTTGGTGCCTCCAGCTGTTTTTAACTGCAGCATCAGACAGCAGTAGGATCTACACTGCTTAAAAAAAATCAAAGTGAAAAAATGATGCAGCAGCTGGAACATTTTGCTGAAATTTCATAGCAGGAGCTCAAAATGGTTCTCAGTAGTTTGGTGGCCCCCACATGCTTCAATGCATGCCTGACAATGTAGGTGCTCCTAATGAGATGATGGATGGTGTCCTGGGGGATCTCCTCCCAGATCTGCACCAGGGCATCACTGAGCTCCTGGACAGTCTGAGGTGCAACCTGGGGGCCTCAGACTGAAACATGATGTCCCAGAGGTGTTCTGTTGGATTTGTGTCAGGCGAGCGTGGGGGGCAGTCAGTGGTATCAATTCCTTCATCCTCCAGGAACTGCCTGCATACTCTCACCACATGAGGCCGGGCATTGTCGTGCACCAGGAGGAACCCAGGACCCACTGCACCAGTGTAGGGTCTGACAGTGGGTCCAAGGACTTCATCCTGATACCTGATGGCAGTCAGGGTGCCGTTGCCTAGCCTGTAGAGGTCTGTGAGTCCCTCCATGGATATGCCTCCCCAGACCTCATCTGTGAAAAACAGGGCGCCAGTGGTGGACCTGCCAATTCTGGTTTTCTATGGCAAATGCTAATCAGGCTCCATGGTGCCGGGCAGTGAGCACAGGGCCCACTAGAGGACGCCAGACCCTCAGGCCATCCTCATGAGGTCTGGTTCAGATTGTTTGGTCAGTAGAAGGTCCTTAACCCATCAGCAGGACCTTCTACGGCCCTGTTCAGCTCTCCTGTCTCCTGGAATCTCCCCCATGCTCTGAGACTGTGCTGGGAGACACAGCAACCCTTCTGGCAATGACATGTATTGATGTGCCATCCCGGAGGAGTTGGACTACCTGTGCAACCTCTGTAGGGTCCAGGTATGCCCAGTAGTGACACTGACCCTAGCCAAATGCAAACTAGTGAAAAACAGTCATAAAAGAAGAGGAGGAAAAATGTGAGTGGCCTCCACCTGTGAAACCATTCCTGTTTGGGGGGTTTGTCTCTCCTAATTTCATGAACACCAAAGCAGCTGAGACTGATTAAACCCCCTCTGCTACTTACCTGATCACATCAGTATCCCAGACGTTTCACTGACTTGATGCTGGACTCTGATTAAAAAGTTTTCTGAGCAGTGTCTGTATAGAGAGAACCCCCAACAATCCTATTCTTCCCTATGAGTAACTAAGCAGACTGGTGCTTGAATTGCTCTTTTCTGCTCTGAGCACACAGTGCATTTTTTACTACACGCTCCATTCACTCATTCACGCACACATTCATACATCACTTTATTCTGTGCCTTTTGGCGCCAACTTTCACACATGCACTCATCTGATGGCTGCATCGGGGCAATTTGGGCTTTGGTATCTTCAGACAGGAGGGGCCAGGGATCAAACCACCAACCTTCTGACTGGTGGATGAACTACTACCTGACCAATCCAGGTCATGGATGTTTTATTGAACATGGTGTCTATCAATTAGAGTATCAATAATTTGTGTGTGTGTGTGTGTGTGTCTCAGTCTCTGAACCAGGTGGTGCTGTGGGATAAGATTGTTCTTCGAGGTGAGAACACCAAGCTGAACCTCAGGGACATGAAGTCCAAGTACTTCTTCTTTGATGATGGAAACGGACTGAGGTTAGATATGAGCCATGCATCCATGACTTCAGAGTCCTTTACATTGACTTGCATTCAATCATAATCATAACCACTGTTTCCTAATGCTAAAAATGACTCTAATATGCTGTGAGATTAACTAGTTGGCTCTCACATCATCATATTGCTTTTCTTCTTTGGTTGTGGTAGCTGGGTCTTATCAATTATGTTGTAGTTCTTTGACATCTGCCACCTGGGGTACAGGTGGAGTTGGTGCATTGTAACGTAAATTCTCCCAGAACGAGTATGCGTGAAAGCAGGAAGGCGTCTGCGCAGACCCTCTGACGACATTTACGTCACCTGGACTGCAGTGGACGTGTGGAGGCAGGAAGTAAAATCAAGGTTTTAGCATAGTGAAAAGCACCCAGTGTCAGCTCGTTAGCAGCAGCTGTAGCACCTATGAGCTACCTGTCCTCAGAGGTGTCCACACACACCTTTTCAATATTTAACCATTAAAAGCAAGCTGTGCACTCACAGAGAGATTATGATTAAACTAAGCCCTGAGTTTAAGGCTCAGCTTGCATGCTGACTCTATTCCCTCATCACTCTCCAAAATCAATCCAATCAATACCAAAATATATATAAATATTTTGGATGGGTTGTCAGAAACTTGATACTCTGATATTAGTTGATACCAGAACCTGCTGTCGGATTAGATTCTCATTTGTAACAGTGTTGATGCCAGTAACGGTGCCACCTCTGCCTCCTTCAGCTGGCACACACCTGCACACAGCCCCTCCCATCACTAGCAGCTGAGCACGTGAGCAGCAGCTTAAAGAGCGACACACAGTTTATGAGGAATGTAGTGAGGTCAGAGTATTGAACACCTATAAATGATAACCACATGCTAATGTTGGCTGCTGTGGGTAACTGCTAATAGTTGAACAGCCATCGGTTATATGATCATTAAGGTGTCTGCTGGCTGCGCACACATCAGTCCTCTGTAATGTTAATTTAACACTTCTGTGTCTAAGACGTGTTTATCTTAACATCCATGTTTGATGCTGAGCTATGCAGGAACATAGCAGTCTGCCTTAACCAATATATGATTAGCACTGAAACTGTCACCTGACGCACAGGAAATAAACAGGGCCGTAGATGGATACATTTGCCCCGGCCGTTATTGTTCTAATCAGTTTTTTTAAAGTTAAGATTAGAACAATAATGGCCGCTGAAAATGTATCCACGACCCCGTTTGTCCCTGAATTGAGTCTTTTTCCACTCGTGGTATCAAAAATGGGATCGAGTGTTCAGTTTTATTTTCTTGGGCATCGCTGTCGAGTTTGAAATTGTAGTATTGTGGCACCCCTACATAAAGTTCCCACAATGCAGTTCAGTTTTTCCGGGACCCCTTCTGCTCACGTGGTAGTGAATATGATTGGCTGACTGTCATGATTCCTTGTCTTCAGGGCCAATAAGAACATCACCTTGACGCTGTCCTGGAATGTGGTTCCCAACGCTGGAATCCTGCCCCTGGTGGCTGGAAGTGGACACGTCAGCCTCCCTTTCCCAGAAACCTACGAGACTACCAAGAACTATTAGACAGACGCACTCATCCAGCCTGTTTGAACACTGTCAGACTGATGGAGCGAGAAAGCACAGACACGCTGATGACGTTTTTTTCCTCGTGGATGTAATTGAGCATTTGGTTTGTAATAAAAGTTGAGACTGAAACATTTGTGTCTTTGAAAGATTTTTAGATAAACTGAAAAGGGACCTGTTCTCTGTTCTGACTCTGCACAGTGTCACAGTCAGCTCCTGTGTGCCGTACACTCAGCTGAGGGTGCAGCTCGGTCTCACATACAGTGGAGTCTTCAAATGTATCTTCATTGTAAAGATGCATAAATTTGTTTTATGTGAAAAGTGTCCATTTTCACAACCTCTACTTATTTGCATAATGGAAATGAATCTGTGTTTATACAGCAGCACTTTTCTTAGTTCACCGACCACTCAAAGCCCTTCAGACAAGTCACATTTTAACAATATGCCCATATAGTGCTTTATCTACCTCACATCCACGGCCTGCTAGGAATCACCAGTTAACCGAACATCTTTGAAAGGTGGAGTACCTGGAGGAAACCCACGACTGCGTGGGGAGAACAGAAAAGGCCCGAGCAGGGGATCAAACCAGGAACCGTGGTTCATCACAGTGCCACCTGACAGCTAGCCTGGACTGTAGTGCTGCTGTTTGAATACACATGGATGTAATCATATTCAAACTGATGACCCTCTCCCCTACTTGAATATTGTTTCACTGAGTCTGCCTCATCATTCTCTTTCCCACTGGTCTCCGTACCTACACCTGTGCTATCGCTAATATCTCAGATTTATCAATAAATATATCTCCATCAGCCACTTAGCCCATCCCGAGTGATTAGTGTAGCCCCCACCTCTGAAAAAGTAAAAGTATAAATAAGTGTAATAATAAAAAAGTCTAAAAATAATGACCTATTAAATAATAATCGCCCAATCAATAAGTCCATTAAAAAGTGCAGCAAAAAACAAACTGTGTATTCAGAGGTGTGGCAGTTCAGCACACTTCAGTCTCACAGCATGTGGAGAAAAGCTTTACTTCAGCCTGCTGGGCCTCACCTGGTGCTGCCAGCCTGAGGAAAGCAGTCCATGTGCAGGGTGGGTGGAGTCCTGTTCTTATAAAGCAATTTTTCTCCTCTATTTGAGGACTCAAAGCACTTTATACAAGCACGTTCTTCTACATCTAAGTGCTTTCTCACTCTGATGAACACACCAGGAGCAACTCAGGGATCGTATCTTGCCGAAGGGCACTCTGGCATTCCAGGAGCAACCAGAGACTGAACCACCAACCTTCTGATTAGTATATGACCTGCTCCACCTCCTGATCTACAGCCACTCAGCCTCTCAAGATGCAGGCATCTGATGATCCTCCATGCAGACTTGACCACCTGCTGCAGTACCAAAGAGTGATGCAGACAATAGAAGGAAGGAACTGAGGATGCTGGAGTTCAGCCCCGCCCCCTTCAGCTTCCTCAGGAAATACAGGCATTGATGAGCCTTTTAAATTATGCTAAAGGTGTTATCACACCAGATAAGCATATTGTTGAGGTGAACCCTGAGGTATATTAACCTTGGACCCATCTCCACAACCGTGCCACTGATGAAGAAAGGGGGTCATTATCCTGCAGTCTATAGCCCGAAACGTCACTCTCCTTTAAGGTTTGTCTGCAATAAATATTATTCAGGAGCTTTGCTGGTGTGCGGACCCCTTTCTTCTACTTCAATCTGCATCTCTAATCTCACCTAAGGTCACAAGCTTTGGGTAGTGACTGAAAAAATGAGATCATGGAAATAAGCACCCGAAATGAGTATTTTCTGAAGGGTGACCAGCTGTTTGAGAGAGGGGCTCAGAGTAGAGCTGCTACTCCACCACATCCAAAGGAGCCAGTTGAGGTCTGATTAAAATGCCTCTGGGTGAGGTCTTCTGGGCTTGTCCTACCAGGAGGACGCCCTGGGGCAGACTCTGAACATGTTGAAGATATAAAGCCCTGGGAACCCATCAGTGTTCTCCTGGATGGAAGTGGTGGCTGGGGAGAGGGCGGTCTGGGCTTTTCTGCATTGGCTGCTGCCCCTGCATCCCAGCCCTGGAGAAGTGGAAGAATATGGATAGAAGTCTGGATCCAGGACTATCTGTTTATTCTCAGAATATCTTGCATATATATATTTATTATTTTGGAACCTAAAGTAGTCTTGACAAACTGCAAACTCAGCTGGTCTTCCATCACAGCCCACTAAACAGATATGATCGGGTGGCACGTGAAGCGTGTATGTGACTGTATGTGGGTGCTTGCTGGAGGCTTTAAGAGGATGTTAAGATGCAGCTACACGATAAAGTGATTCCATACATGGGCCATAAAGTTTATTAACTTAAATACACAGGAATATTTTTGTATGTCTGTAAACAACGCTTAACAAACAGACACAGTAACAGAGAGCTGGATTTACATTGTATAAAGTTTTTACATGGTAAATTATCAAATATGAAACATAAAAAAAACATATGTACACAGAGGATTCGCTGTTCAGAACCAGAACACCAACACACCGGTCACCAAAGCCGCTCTGAAATGCAGCGCCCCCTCCAGCTTCACTCTTCCATCAGCACAGATGGTTTCATAGGGAATAAGATCTCTGCTTCTGTTATGTGTACATTTTTGCAACGATGTAAGACGAGTAAGGAAATGTGAACCTTTGAGAAGTAACAAATCTTTGTATTCAGTCAGTAACTCAAGACTCAGATTTCAAAGGAATAATCTGATATTTGGTAAAATGTTGGTAGTATTATCAGACAATCTGAGTGTTTCTTGTACATCAGAGGCTTGTAAAGATTATTTAACAAGTCATAGAAGACACAAGGTGGGCTTTCTGTACCAAAGGACTGCCAGACTGATGAGCTTTAATGCTTCTATTTCTCTAGACTGAGTGTTCTAAAAAGTTTTTAAAGTATAAACAATAAACTTGCAAAAGCACGTGTGTATAACGATGAGCGTGTGTCAGTCCAGGCGCTGGATGAGTTTCTCCTCCATCATACAGAAGACGGCCACGTGGGACAGGTCAGAGATGAAGGCGTCACACGCGCGTCTGCTGATGCCCTTACAGCCTCGGAGGTCCAGCAGAACCAGAGAGGAGAGACGCTTCAGGTAGGACAGGCAGCCATCTGTCAGCTCATTGCAACCTACACACACACACACACACACACACACACACATATATATGTATAACCTAAGTGATAGTCACATTTTTGGATCAAGCAGTTCACAAAAAAGGTCAAAGGGCATAAAGAGCTTACCAGATATCTTCTGCATGTATTAGCTACCAGACACCATCACAGATACTGAATTGTAATGATCAATGGTGTCCAACAGAATGCATTTCATGCAGTAATCAAAGGAATACGGGCTCTTTGTATTGG
Organism: Cichlasoma orientale; assembly: GCA_034780415.1. Lineage (NCBI taxonomy): Eukaryota > Metazoa > Chordata > Actinopteri > Cichliformes > Cichlidae > Cichlasoma > Cichlasoma orientale. The sequence goes on from JAVDPK010045052.1 coordinate 9,552, forward strand.
AAAAGAAGCCGTGACCTGCTGAAGTATAACTTTAAGGAGTACAGGAGGGACTTAGCTTTGGACTGCAGCAACCAAAGGATGCATCCTGGACTCGTGTCACTCCTGTCTGTGCGGCAGCTGATCTTCCCGTCTCGGACCACATTTTAATATCTTTCGATGTGAATTTAACTCTATATGTTATAATTTTCTCACTATAACAACGGCATTCGTGGTCTTTTAGATGCCCCGGCTTCTTTAAAACAGACTCATTCTGCACCATCACAGCAGCTTAAAGCTAACAGCTGTCGTCTAGAGCGTCTCTACAAAAGATCCGGACTTGCCATCCACAAATAAATGCACAATAATCATATTTGTCACTACAAGGATGCGCTCCCTATAGCAACATATGTTTACTACGCAGGTCTAATCATTTCAGGTCGAAGGAACACAAAAATGCACTACGACCACCCAACTCTCCATCATCTCATCTGTGCTCAACAACTTACTCAAATACTTTAATGTCATTTTGAACATTAAAGTTGCTCACTGGCAGCTAACCACCAGCACCTCCTGCAGTTTGCCTCCACCAGGTCCCTCAGCTCCTGTCTCTGGTCCACTTTAAGCTTGAAGCTCCATTTCTGACCTTATTCAGAAATCCAACCCTACCCTCAGGTGGAGTCCGGGTCTCATCCTTGGCAGTACGCTTTCTTTTCAAGTGCACATCAACATCATCACTAGAGCCATCTTTGTAACGTTAATCACCGCCATCCATCTCTCACACCTAACAGTACTGTAACTCTCCTGCTCTGTGTTCCTCTCAAGTTCATACATAAACTTCAAACCGGTCCAGAAATCTGCTGCTTGCATCATCACCAGAACTCCTTCCATTAGTCACATCACACCTGTCCGTCATAAATATCGTATAGACTCTAAGATTCTGCTCACCTTTAAGGCAATCCATAACCTTAGTCTGTAGTATCTCTGAACCTCTGCACAGAAACACCCATTCACACTCTCAGGTCGCCTTCTTCTCTCCACTGTCCCTCAGTCCCGTTTGACTATCACGGGGTCTAAACCTTCAGCTGCTCTGCTCCTTGTCTTTGGAATCCCCCCCACCAGACCCCCGTGACACCGACTCTCTCCACGTTCAAATCCCGGCTCAAAAACACCTTTAAACAGGCACACTCACCGTCTTCCACCCGTCACACGAACCCTCTGCTCTCAATTATTTTACATGTCGTAAACTTGTTTTATTGACTTTACAGACATTTTTTGGTTTATTCTTATTGTTCTTTTAACCCTTCTGTGCAAGTGTTTTGAAAGGCGCCTAAAATAAAGTGTATTATTATTATTATTATTATTATTATTATTATGAAGTGGGTGTGAAAAAAAGTGGTCAGATTTCTGCCAAACAACAAGCTAGATGAACAACCCAGTGACCGTCAGTGTGTTTGCTCCAGCACCCACCTGCCAGTGTGAGCTCAGTGAGGTTGTTGCGTGTGTGAGTTCCAGCTGCTGCCAACAGGGCGACTGAGGAGTCTGTTAAGTCCTTGCAGTGGGCTAGGTCCAGCCTCTCCAGCTGAGGCATGTGGCGCTGCAGAAGCCTCAGAGTGGACTCAGTGATGTCCAGACCGGAGAGGTGGAGCGTCACCATGTTCCTCAGTCTGCTGCGGGATGACTCCAAACCTACACACAGAAATTGAGGCAACAGTCAATATGACAGATTATGGGCTCTGTTCTGTGAACCTGCAGTATCCCATGACCTGTGTGTTTCTATTGGACACTGTCTGACCTGTAGAAATTTCATAGTAATGACAACAGAAGCTCAAATACACTAGCAAGAGCATACAGTAAAACGGTACATGGACTAGTACTTATATAGCACCTTTGTACTCAATTTGAGCACTCAAAGAACTTTCTTACTCCAAGTCTCACTCACACAGTCACACACACACTCATATAGCACTTTTATCTTACAGTCTCACACACACACACACACACACACGCATCAGGGGAAACTTGGGGTTCACAGTCGACACATGGACCGGAGGAGGCGGGGCTCGAGCCACTGACCCTCTGATTGGTAGGTGAACCGCTCTACCACCAGAGCCCCACACGCCCAAATAACGACCATGTAGAGTTCATTTTTCTGGACATCATCATGTTTTCCAGTGTTATTTTTAATTCATCATCACAATGACCCACAAAGATTAATGCTCTTCTATTGCTGACATGCCGTCTGCGTTTCTAAAATGATCTTTTGATTGAGTTACATGTGACGGTAATTTGGTGCTGAACTGTGATTAAAGAGCACAGCTTCATCCATTGCTTTTGCTCGACTTCTCAAAACATGTGCAATGGTCAGCTGATCAGCTTAATGCTGCTGCACAATTGTACTGTGCGCACACTGTATCTGGTTCAAGGTTTGTGTGGTTCTTTTGCAGCTGCAAATCTACTGATTACATCTTAAACAACAGAGCTGTGAAGAACCAAATAAAACTAATAAAAGAGAAAAGTGAAGTATGAATACAGCATGTCTTTTGTCCCGTCTCCCTCCCTCCACCCCCGGTCCCAGCAGATGACTGCCCCTCCCTGAGCCTGGCTCTGCTGGAGGTTTCTTCCTGTTAAAGTGCTTGTTTTGATTGTTGGGTTCTCTCTGTATTATTGTAGGGTACCTTACAATACAAAGCGCCTTGAGGCGACTGTTGGTTGTGAATTGGCGCTATACAAATAAAGTTGAATAAAGTTGAATTGAATTGCTGCTCTGAACAGGTGGCCACTGAACAACAAGAAATGCATAATACTGCACTGGCCTTGCACGCCTCTCCTCCCTCTGTGGAGGAGTGAGGTGCTCATTTCTCTTGCTACTGACCCGGTGGGGTGATGATCTCTTTAATCTGGGCATCTTTAAGGCCTTCACACCAGCGCAGGTCTAGCAGCCGTAGATGGGGCAGAGTGGGAGAGACCATCGCTGACAGACAGGACCAGGGTAGACCAGTCACCCTCAGCTCTCTTAGACCTGAAAACATGGAGCAATTTAATGGGACATGCAGGGGTGAGATGGTCTGTGTGGGTCACTGTGTGTTTGTACCTGGGAGCCTGGTTAGCAGGCAGTTGAGCTGTCTCTTGGCCATGGGTGTCCAGGAAAGGTCCAGAGAGGTAGGCTGTCGTTTGATAATGCCTGCTAGGGCCTGGTTGCTGATTGGGCTGCACCGACTCACATCCACATGGCTCCACAGACGTTTGTCACAGCTCCTACACACGGGAGGAAGCAAGTATTGGTTGCTTCACAGGCAGTGTGGCGCTTTGCTTTGTATTTGCAGGCAAACAGTGTATATCCATGCATGTTTGTTTGGACAGTAAGGGTCTGTAACATACCACTTGTACCAGGCCTTACAGACAGTCATGCAGGACAGCAGCTCAGCTCTGTTCAAGTATCTGAACACAGACACCCACACCTCCTTCTCCCCTCCTCTCTCATTGCCCACATCCTTAAAGGAGGGCAGAGAGAGCAACGATGGAGGAGAGATGGTGGAGGCTGCAGGAGGACCAGCAGCTTCCTCTTCCTCTGAAGAAGATGCAGAGCGAGTTCTAGCGCCTCTGTCACCATGGCTACCCCGCAGACGAGGCCTATGAAAAGATCAAAGAGTGCTTTGTTGATGATGTTATATGCATGCACACATTTAACAGACAGGAAATGGATCAATTCATGTTAATTTAATTTATGTTAATTTGAGTGAGGTGATCTAATGTTTTCTATTGATCACTGGATTATTAATGGTCTTGAACACACAGAGGAGAAACTGTTCAGACTACATTACAAAGGCTGCACGTTTCCAAGCTGGCTAGAAAGCAGCATAAGACCAGTTATGGGTCCCTGGTGGCTGCAGCCATGTGTCAGCTTAAAGCCACTAAAGAAATAGTGTGATTCATAATCTGAGCGGTCAATTATTCATTTCCATAATGGATCGACTGAAATAAAAATATTTGTTTGATCCCTAAATAGACACATTTTTCTTTGAACCTCTTTAGCTGCTCTGCTGCTACAAAAATGCTTAAAATTGAAGTTGCCTGACAGAATATCACAGGATCCAGTTCTCTGTGTTTTGATCCAATTATTGTTGTGTTACGATTCGGGATGTTGCTTACAACAAATTTTATAGCCAATTACACTGAACACTGTCAAAATCCCAGTAATGAACTGGTCAATACAAACAGTATTGTTAAGGTACCATTAATCTCATTCCTCAATATCCCAGTTCTGCTTTAAAGGCCACCACCTTTGCACCATCCGTAACATTGCACACACTGCAGTGTGTGGCTGATGTTAGCAGTGCTGCTTTCCCTGCAGGTTAATGTTCACATGCCTGCACTGAATTCACAGTCTACATATAACCAGATTCTCATGCTGGAGATAAAAAACTGCTCTGTGTGATTTTGTGGGATCTTATCAGGCCCAACATCCCATCTCAGAGAATCGGGCTGCTGTCTCCAGGACTGTTTTATTAGATCCAACAGTTTTCAAACAGTGTCCATAAAATATGGATACTTTGATTCAGACCAGCTGAGAAGAATCCAGGCTCAGCTGCCTCAAACAGGCTGTGAGAAAGGACTAAAGTTTGCACTTAGACTGTCTAAATGCTTTTTGTAGGACTGCTCAGAGGTATCTGGGACATTTTACTACATCAGTCCAACATTTTGTAATCATGATGACAACATTAACATGTGAAATTAAACCTAAACATGTGCTGAGCCTCTACCTGCCAGGTCCTCGTGGAGTTATGCTGTCAGCTGTGGAGTCTGTGCACTTAAGCCGTGAAGGTTTGGACAGAGCAGTCTTCCTCTGGATGAAACCCTGCTGGCCGCCCCCGCCCACTGCAGCTGTCCTCGGGCCCATGGCTGCTTCTAGCTTTGGAACGATCGAGCCTGAGACGGGAAAACAGTTTTCTGTTAAAGTCTGAATCATTCACACGACACTTGTGGATTGTGTGTCCAAGATTTTTGCATGTGACCAAATTCAAAATTGTTACGCTGATTTCATACCCAGTTGTCTCCTGGCCTTGTGGGGGCGCTGTAGAGTTACTGTCAGGTAGGAGCCACTCAGCAGGTCATCATTCAGATCAGACACCAGAAGGACCGGCGGTTCTGGGTCTGAATCCCAGCGCCCTTCCTCCTCCACCTCTTCTTCCTCTTCATCCTCAAGAGTGTCCATGTCCTCGTCTTCAGGGTCGAACTCCTGCCCCTCGCTGTCTATATCGTCATCCTCATCTTCATCAGTCCTGCGCCGCCTCCTACGTCGACGATGTTGTTCTCTGTCGCCGTCTTCACTGTCCTCCTCTTCCTCATCCTCTTCGTCATCGTCGTCATCGTCATCATCGTCGTCGTCGTCATCGTCGTCGTCATCCGATTCCTCAGACTCGTCTCCTCTTCGTTGCATTCTGGAGCCTCCTCGCAACCTCACGCCTCGTCCTCTTCGTCCACTGTCCCTCATGCCCACGCCTCGCTTAAGCTTGAGGACAGAAGAGGATCCAGGACTCAGAGGACCTCCTCTGCTTCCTCTGTGGGCCGAGCCTCCTCTCAGCAGGCCTCTCCTGTTAGCACCAAAGGCCCTCTTGGAAGAGTGGCTCCCGCCTCGGGCATGAAGTGCCATCTTTCTTCTCTGAGAGGCTGCAAAGATTGATGGAAACAAACTATTAGGTCAAACGACTTCTGATCACACAAAGAAGTTTGGACGTCACGCTGAGGCCCCGTTTACAGTTTTCAGAGGAAACTGCGTCTTTTGGCGTTTTCGTTTTGAAAAGTGGCGCATTCATATGGAAACGTTTCCAACTGCATGCTGCAGTTCCTGTTGCCAGGCCACAAGCTGGCAGCGTGGACATAGGAGCCGCAACCATAGCGCGCATGTGTGAGTGCCCCCGTTTTCAAAAAGTTTACATGGAAACGGAGACCCAAGCGTTTCGAGAACGCTCCATCCTGGAGACCGTTTCCACAAAGTATCGTTTTCACTCCGTTCTGTAAACGGAGGCCGAAACGCATCAAAACCGTTCATCTGAAAACGTTCTCGTGTAGACGGGCCTGAGAAAACATTTCATTCTTTCTGCAATGAATCTTTTAACAACCGCAAACCTTCATCATCGTCATCACTGACAGAGTCTTCTCCATCGCGGCTGTGTCGCTGTCGTCTGTAGATCTTAGCCATGCGAGCGTCGAGCAGAGTAGAGGATTTCCTCTTCTGGATATGGTGGGAAGAATAATCCAAACATAACGGAAGATGGAAGAGATGCAGAATGAGAAAAAGAGGAATACAGTTGCAGATATGGACATGTTCCAAAAGATATTAAGCTACAAGTTCATTCAGAAATAAAGTCCTAAAATTAAAGTAGAGATCTTATGAAGACTCACCAGTGGAAGGGCGTCACCTCGGTCACCTTTAGACTGCTGCAAACAGACAAAAAATCCTTTAGAAATACCAGAGATGACAGCTGAATGTAAAAATATCTGTTTTCAAATTTGGTATTATAAGAGCAGATCATGAAGCACTCTAAAAGTCCCAATTAAAAAATATGGATAATGTCAAAGTGTAGCTACATTAACATCAAATATAGTTAACTTCACAAAACAGTGAAGCAAAGGAACATGAAGCAGTGTTGTGTATCCTGTACTGACACAAGTGTCACCTGTCTTATTATTCCCACATCAACCTACAACATGTGCTTAAACCACGGAACCAACAAAGAGAAAAGAACTTTCTGCTAATCATGTTAAAGGTAGCTAAGTGTACACAGTGCGTCACCCTTTCATCCTATTAGACATTCCTGTGAGTCATAACTGGCATACAGGTTGAGTTTGTATGAGGTTCCAGTGGCCTGGACCAGAACCATTAAGTCAGTGTTGAAGTTCACACATTCATACTTAGTTCATTACCTTCCTAGCTGCTGCTTACTAACTTTCCGTTCAGGGAATAACATTTAACATTAAACAGAACAGCGATGAGACGATGAAGAGCATGTTCACGTCTGTTTCACTGCTCTCTAGTTTACAGCAGAATGATGAACAAACTCACAGGAAATTGATGAAAACATCCATTCCCTGCTCACAGCTGACTGAAACTCAGTCACTGCACTGATGAAGGACGATAGCCAAGCTGAGTCAAGAGGTCCACAGAACACCAACAACCGCATCATCTATTCTTTTCTATTTCATTTATATAAAACCACTTCTCAACATCGGCCATCTAAAGGTGCTTAATGACAGTATTACAGAAAGAACTCTGACATCTCCAACGCTACTGATAACCAGCAGCTGTGTTACAGCACAGAAACCGATCTAAGCTGAAGGCGGCTTCAAAAGTACACAGTGGCACTGCAGAGAAGAGGCAATATTCTAAAGCAAGTTATTCAAGGTCACTGACATCCTTTAATCGGGAAACTTTACATCAAGCTTTGTGTCTCTTCTCTTAAGAAAGATGGCAAAGAAAAAAGGACTGGATGCAAGCGACAGACGGGTGGATTTATGCACAAATAGGCGGCACCTCTCACCAGTCTCGAGCTGATTGGCTGAGAAGGCAGAGGGGCCGCCACCAATAGAAGTGACGCTGAGGAGGAGGAAGAGCAGGAAGGAAGAGAAGGAGGAGGGAAGAAACCACAGCGGACAACCTCCCCATCCTGATGGGGGCCCACGGGACCCCCTACGTTAGGAGAGGGCCCCGGACCCAGCCTGAGGACCAGGGGGCCATGGGGACGGATGCGCTGTTGGTGGCCAGCAGCCAACGGTTCATCACTGCCTGATGACTGTGACGGAATTAAATTAAATTCAAAATGTAACAAATAAAGCAAAAACAACAAAAGGATAATAGATATATATATATATAGAAATCATGAAATAAACCAAACAGGAGACACAAAACCCATTAGCTCTGACACACTGCAACCAAGTGTGTACGTGCATGCGTGCGTGTGTGTGCGCGCGCGTGTGTGTGTGTGGACACCAGGCTGATCAGCAGGGCGATGATAGTTGTTAATGCATTGTGTACCTCTGGATCAGTGATCCCCTGGACACACTTTGGGCACTCCCAGCAGCTAGGCAGGTCTTTATTCACCACTCCTTCACCCTGAACCTGCAGAGGAAGACGCAGACAATCATACAGAGCAAGAAAGAATGATGACAGGATGAATGACAAGAAAAAAAGAGGAAATTAGTGGTAAATCAATAAGAGTTTATACGTGGGTACGTATGACGCTGAATCCACTCTCTCACAATCTACATATAACACCTGCAGCATGTGATTTTAATATTTCATACGGTCATGTTAACCAGAATTGGTAGGGCTTGGTTAGCTTCAGCTTGATGAAACCCGGAGTGTGTACACATCCACTCAAGCATCTATCAAACAGTATCAGGACGCTGACTCTTGTTTCTCTTTCCTAAAACTGTGGAGATGTGTTGATTTACACTCATCGGCCACTTCATTAGGTACATCTTGCTGGACCCCCTTTTTACATTTTTTGCAGAATTCTTTGTGGCGCAGATTCAATAAAGTTCTGGAAACACTCCTCAGAGATTTTGGTCCATGATGACAATGACAGCATCACAGCTGCTGAACATCCATGATGCAAATCTCCAGTTCCACCACATTCCAAAGGTGCTCTAAAGGACTGATGGCCGCCCCTCCCTGAGCCTGGCTTTGCCAGAGGTTTCTTCCTGTTTAAAGGGAGTTCTTCCATCCCAGTGTCACCAAGTTCTTGCTCATAGGGGGTCATCTGATCGTTGGGTTTTCTCTGTATTATTGTAGGGTCTTCACCTTACAATAATGACTAATCTTTAACTGTTCTAGCACTTTTATTGCCCACTAAATCTGTTTTTATTACTTTGTTATGGTTTTCCAGGAACTGTTTGGGTAGTCTGTGGCTCCTGCTAATCCCAGCCACATCCTCCAGCTCATCCAGGCGACCACCGAGGCATTCCCCGGCATGTCCTGGGTCTACCCCGGGGGCCTCCTCTGGGTAGAACATGCCTGGAACATCTCACCCAGGAGGCATCCTAGTCAGATGCCTCCTGGGTGAGCCACCTCAACTGGCAGAGGATTAGCAGCTCTACTCTGAGTCCCTTTCAAATGACTGCACTCCTAACCCCATCTCTATAAATGAATAATAAAAAAAAAAAACATACACAAGTAATTGGAAAAATGCTAAATATTACCAGCCAGGCAGGACAAGGACTGCTAAATATGACCTCTATATCTGACGTATCTGTTCTTTCTCACTGAACTGCAGTTATTTCTTACAACACTTTAATCAATGTGTCTGCTGTACGGTACGTGGATGAGAAATACTATGCCTGGCAAATAAATACATAAAGATGTGGACTATCCTTAGAATCTGACTATTAAAGATTTAGCATGGCATGGCCATTTCTGTATCTATAGGATGCAGAGCACTGGACTGTTAGCAAAGAGAGGTGTACATCCCACTGAGGAACATTTCTTCATTACAAGTGAGAATTCACTAATGCTATCCCAGTTAGCAGTGAAGTAAAAGAGACACTTTAGCCCCTGCCTGCTGTGAGTGTGTTGTACCGTGAGGCAGGCAGGATGGACGATCTGTGCACAGTTGGAACATTCCATCAGAGTGAGGGAAGGGTCTCCAGTTTCCTCCTGATTGGGCTCCTTGCAGATCTCACACACTGCAGACAGAGGGAGGCCCGGCTGGAAGAGATGAAAGCAGGCATGACCAACATATAGAGTGCTGAAAAAACCTCAAACAATCCAAAAAACCTCAGCTCCATGAGATAAACTGATTTTTGGGAATAATTCTTGGTGTAACCCACTGGTAATGAATTGCAAGTTCATGTTTAAGAGCACCCTGGCATACACCTTCCCGGAGAGGCTGAGGAGTGTGGTCCCCATATAGTTGGAGCACACCCTCCAATCCCATTTCTTGAAGATGGGAACCCCACCCCAATCTGCTAATCTAGAGGCTCCACCCCAGATCTCCACGCAACGTTGCAGAGACTGGAGCCTCTGCCAGGTGTTCCCAGCGCACACTCACTATGTTTAGGTGTGCCAGGTATGTCCACCTGATCCAACTCACCACCTGGTGGTGATCAGTTGACAGCTCAGCTCCTCTCTTCACCCAAGTGTGCAGACCACACAGCCTGATCTGATGATACCATCACAAAATTGATCATCGACCTGCAGACTTGGGTGTCCTGGTGCCACGTGCACTTGTGGACATCCTTATGTTCTAACATGGTGTTGGTTATGAACCAACTGGTTTATACAGCAGTCCAATAACAGAACACCGGGGAGACTGGCTCCAGAGCCCAGGCCGTGTGCTGAGGTGAGCTCGACTACATCGAGCTGGCATCTCTCAATCTCACGCACTAGCTCAGGCTCCTTCCCCACTTTTTTTTTTTTTTAAACTTTCTGAAAGTGTAGAATAAATAAATGCATGTTTTTGCTAATTTAAAACGATTTAACACAACAATAACATTAAAAATAAAAGCAGCAACTCGGTTACTTACAGAGAGGCACTGCCGCAGCACACATGTCTGCTTTAGCTTCCCTGGCCCGCCAAACTTTTTCATGTCTCTGCAGAAGTTACAGTCGCCGCACTCTGGTCTCATGCAGGCTTCACAGCGCTTGCATCTGCACAGAAGGCAACCATGAGAGCAAAGGGTCATTACAGGAGACAGCTTAAAAAAGCAGTATAACTATGGAACAGTATCAAATCTAAACGATGACTTGCAAATCATTAGTGTATTTTTAAATACTTAAACAAAATAAACTACAACATTTGATATGCTGTTGTAAACGAGGCCTAAATGAATTGCAAAGAACTGCATTCTGTTTTTATAGAAATAACAAAAACATGAGGCTTAAGATGATATAAAACTGACCTATTCTTCAGTTTGCTGAGCTACACTGATACAGGCATAAACATGACCATAACAGACACACACACACACACACACACACACACACACACACGGTTTATTACCTGACTCTTCGCCGCCTTAACACAGACATGGAAGAGGCTGGTTTTTGAGGTCGTGGGGTGATGGGAATGGAGGCCAGTTTAGGACGAGGTGGTGGTGGTGGAGGAGGAGGAGGCTGGTACCATGAGGGCTGGGAGCAGAAAAGTAATCAAACAATTATTTTTATCACATTATGGAAAAAAAAAAGCCATTATTCTGATGCGTTTGCAGTTCATTTACCTGAAACATTCTTTAACATTACAGCTTTCACCAGACTAGCATACTGCAACTAGACTTTAGCATTATAATGCAGGTATCATAGTACAGGAAGCTGTACTGCAAGTTCAGTCTCAGAGTTGTGAGATCCATAGAGTGTGTGTCCTTTCCTCTCCTGTCTTGAAAACACTAAAGCTAAGCACACTGTTCCCCGGGAATTAAGAGGGTAAAGCAACAGCTCACACTCTAAAGGCCTCAAACATGATGGAGAGGTTCAAGCTTGTTTTGAAGCCACAGTATCTGTCATTGCATCACCAATGAACTCTTTGTATACCAAAGTATTCTAGCCTGAAATGTGAGGCCGTGTGTCTGACAGCTAAAGCTTGGCAGAATCTGTGCTAATGAAACAGGACGACAGCACAGCAGCAACTCTACAACAGAATGACTGAGAAAAGAATCGAGATGTAGCAATGGCCCGGCTGCACTGCAGCAACACTGTCAAGGGCCAGATTTCAGTAAGCAGAAACACTCAGTGCATCATGGGAACCTCCTGGCAGCCTGGGCCTATTGCAGCATTACTAAGGGAGGGTTTGGGGTCTCTAAGCTTAAAACTTTCCTTGATTGATCAAAAAAGAATGTTTTCAGCCTAATCTTAAAAATAGAGAGGGTGTCTGTCTCCTGACTGGGAGCTGGTTCCACAGAACGCTGAAGGCTCTGCCTCCCATTCTACTCTTAAGCATCCTAGGAACCACAAGTAAACCAGCAGTCTGAGAGTGAAGTGCTCTATTGGGGTGATAGGGTACTATGAGGTCTTTAAGATAAGATGGGGCCTCAAAACCTTGTATGTAGTAATGAATTACAATAGTCCAGCCTAGAAGTAATAAATGCATAAATTAGATTTTCAGCATCACTCTGAAACAGGATGTTTCGGTCCTACATATTTGTTTCATATGTGCATTGAAGGACATCTCCTGGTCAAAAATGACTCCAAGATTTCTCACAGAGTTACTGGAGGCCAAGGTAATGCCATCCAGAGTAGTTCAACACCATGTTTCTAAGATTTGTGGGGCCGAGCACAAGAACTTGAGTTTGATCTGAATTTAGAAGCAGGAAATTAGAG
>JAVDPK010045074.1:0-21835 GCA_034780415.1 Cichlasoma orientale
ACACACACGCACACACGCGCACACACACACACACACACACACACACACACACACACACACACACACACACACACACATTAATTCTACATTGTCCTCCCAGGTGTCAAAATGCGCTCCCTTTCAGTTCTCACATCACTGCTGTAAATAACAGCATGTCTGTGTGCTCTTGCACGTGTGTTTGTGTGTGAGTGTATTTTTGGACATTTGACACTGCAGGACAATAACCTCCCCCGTTCATCACCATCATCACTCAGCACCGCCGCTACCTTGCTTTCATCATCACATTGAGACGGAAACACTTAGGTCTAGCCTTGTCACAAATCAGTGATACATCATGTGCCTTAGTACGTGTGTGTGTGCGTGTGTGTGTGTGTGTGTGTTCTTAGACATTATCCTTGTCAGTGTTCCTGTCACATTACTGTCATCAGCTGCAGTCTCAGCAACAGGTGTATGTGTGTGTTTGTTTTCAGAAGTCTTCGGTGCCCCGTTTCAAGTTGTCTTTATGAAAAGAAGCGAGGCAGATCGAGGCATGTGGTGATGGGGAGAGAAAAAGAAGAAGGGGGAGCTTAACAGTTGTAAAAAACTTGAATGAATAAGCGTAAAAGGCCAGGAGGCAGGTATAAAAACTGAGTCAGATGGGAACTGAATTTGCAAAGTAGCATAGATGGCATTGTCTGACTCTCCACCAATTATTATGTCAGATTCACACTACTGCCTAGAATACCATGAATTCTGGTCCATATGTATGATTCCTCACTTGAATATTATTGACTTTGGTAGCCCTGATTTTTCCTGTTGCACCTTGACATTTGTGAACACTTTCTCTCCTTTTGAAAAAAACAAAACGCCCCGGATTTCGCTTTGACATCGAGCTCCCCCGGTGAAGTGGGACATGATGAAAAAAGTTTGAGAACCACTGCACTAGAGCATAGCATCAGAGGGCTGCTACTGCTAGCGTGGGTGTAGACTTTTAGCCTTGTTAAAAATCTTTTTTTAAATTAACCTCTACATAAACTCTGTTGTGGACACAGGATAATTATGCAGATAAGTATGCATGGGTGATTATACAATGATAGCACTAAAGCTGATATTAAAGCCCACATAATGACTAATGATCATCCTTTGATCTTTCATAATTTATATCGTGTGCATCAAGATTTTGTTATTTTAAAATAACAAGGAGAAAATTAACAAATGTGAACTTGTAGATGATGGCTTGTTTGTTTCCTGCAGATATTAATGGTGAATAAAAAGGGAGGACGTGTAAAAGCGAGCCTTACTGAGATTCCAAACTGATATTACTTGGAGCATAAGAACAGAAAATTCTCATGTCGCTTATTAGTTATTTGTGGTTCAATGTGACAACACATTCCCCTCATTTTTCTTTTACCTCTAGCATCACTCATCCATCCCAGTGGGTTATTTGGCAATAAGTAGATAAACAAGCTATACAGTGTAAACACACTAGAAAACAAATACTAAACACTGAAACTTCCTTCTTGTGCCAACATTTTGGTTTTGGATTCTACATCCATGGACATTGACCATTGTTGCTGATAATACTGTCGGCGTGGGAGGGACGGTTGGGGAAAAAGGTTGATGATTTAGTGCTTCTGCTTGCACACTGTTTGTGTGTGTATATGTGTGTGCCTGCCCTTGAGGCATCTGTGTAAAGCAAGATTCAGTACTTTTATATCCTGGCTGATTTATGCTGTGACGTCTGCCTTTGCACTCACAATCACATTACTGGAAGGGAGGAAGAACCAGGACCGTGTGCGTTGTTTGTGTGTGTGCAAGTCTGTGTGTGTGTGTCCGTGTTTCCTAATCAGCATGCAGTAATGTTGTTGTTCCAAAATAGCTGACAGTGAACAGACATTCACCCATCCTCCCTTCTCATCTCTTGTCCTGTATTTTCTTCTTGTGTAAATAGTTTTTTTTTCTAAATGCATGCACATTAAAGATGGTAATATTTAAAAGATTCCAAAATTGTTTAATTAGTGTTTGGGTTCAGAAGCCTCAACACGTTCACGCCAGTCATCAATTATGAACAACAGCAGGATCCAAGTTTAAATTTAGTGAAATAAAGGTGAGAAAGAGTGGGTTTGTTTTCCAGACTGAAATCCTATTCGTTCTTCATATTTTACCTTGGACTTCCACAGCCCCCTGCAGTGACTCTATGCCCCACCAACAGGGCCCACCCACAGCTTGAGAACCACAGCCTTAAGGCATGAAAGCATGTTTAAAACACATTTGGATGAAGATTTAAGTTTGCTTCACAGACCAAGGACATTTTTTTTCATTATCACCTACATTTTTTTCTCATCTCTGCTTCTGTCTGCCCACTGGTCCCGATTAAAGAGCGTTATTTTCAGTCACGTACACGTAGCTAATACATCGCTGTGCAAGTATAACAGCTTTGATAAAGAGATGATATAGGGGATAACAGAGGAGAGAGAACTGACGTGAAAAAAGTACTTCTACACAATACTACAACATGGTGTGTTGTTCCCCATTTTAATACCTTTCTGTGTCTTGTGTTGTGGTCACTAGATCCCAAAACACATTGTTGGCGTGGTATTTCAAAGAGAGAGGGGAAAAAAAAAGTTTTACAAAGAAACATACCATATGCAAAGAGAAGGGTGCACAATGCAGTAAAGCTTTTAACATACGCCTGGGAGCAGGTTACTATGGCAACAGCCCAGATTAAAGGAGCCATTAATGTTTGTTCTGCATGTTTGTAAAAAAAAAAAATATATATATATATATATATATATATTAGAAGCATTTATCCATATAGCAAAAAACAAAATCAACACAAAGTTCTTTTCAAGATTAAGACATGACTACTATGATGGGTTATCGGTTTGATCAGTGTGCTAACATCGAACCTGTCTCTGTGCCTTTGTCCTCTAGACATATAACCTTTACAGTGTCCTACTGTGTCAGGGAGCCAGTTCAAAATGTGTACCAATCCTTTCCCAGCAGTGTCATCTCCAAACTGATTGGGACCTTATTCAAAATTTATCACTAATGGAATAGTTAATGTCCTTGTGTTTCAGTCTTTATCGCTCCGTCCAGGCCTTCTTGTCTCACCTCATCTATACTGCATGATTATAAGAACAACCAAGACTCAATCAGTTGCTTGGTATTTACAGTTGCCTAATGCCGAAGAATCAAGTGATTGAAGGATACATATTTAATGAGGCCTTTGATGCAGAGGCAGTTAGTCCTAACTGCATGTGGTTTTGAATGAGGTGTGTGTGTGTAAAGGCTGAAGTGGATTGTGCTTCAGAAGTTAAGTTTGATCAAAAGTTTGTTTAAACTATTGCAGAGATGTTACGATAGGGTTTTATGAATATCACCAGCCATGTATTTGTTTTTTTTTCTTTCTCAAAATTAAATGTATTGACAGTTAAATTACTGACACTTAAATTCCAGTCTAGTAACCTAAAAAAGGGGCGTAAGATAGATATTTTTCAAATGATTAAGCAGTCAAGTGGATTTCTCCAGCACTTCTCTGGAATGAAGACTAATTTTCTTGTTTTAAAGTAATATGTGATTTCCAGGATGATTTTATCCAAAGTACTGCATAATAAAAATGGTGAAGTTTGGGCTCTCAGGGATTTAGTCCATAACCTTTGTGGTATTACCATCAGGCTATGCACAACCAATTACAGATACAGTTTTCTAAATGTGGTACAAAACAGCCCTCAGCCAATGGAGCCTTCTTGGTTATTAATGGAATTTGCAACCTGTGTCTTACACACATGCACACGCACTATACAGTATGAGGCTTATTTTCTGGTCAATGAAATGCAGTTAGCAGTGCTTCACTGCACTGGCTTACACAATTAGTGGCCCAATGGATTCAGGGGATAAACTGGGTTGAATTGAGAGGCTAAAGAGAATAAGAAGAAAAAAAAAACATATGGTTAATTGTGTGTAACAGACCAAAGCATAGACCAAATTTCTACCAGCCAGTCAACACCCCATGTTGCCTCATTTTTCTGTCTCAGCAGCACTGCAGGTTGACATTTATTTTTATGAGTAATTTAGTATTCACTAGTGGAAACTTTATCTGCCACTACAGATACTAGCACATGCCAGTTCTTCCATTTCCCTTTGTGGAGCAACTGTTTTGGCTGAGTCAGTGTGTCTTACAGTGGGTAGTTTTTGACATTGGAATGAACATTCATGTCAGCCCATTACTTCCTTAAACCCCTTCTTTTTCATGCTGGGTGCTAATTCTGGGGCTAAATACTTAAGGTCCATGTTTCTAGACTTATTTCAAGCATGTTTTTCACAGATATGAGTAATATAATTTGCTAAATTTTGCAGCCTTTAGTTTCCAATAACATAGTATTACAAGGCAGTCAGCAACAAAAAAACAATGGGAATGAAGTCAATTCCTTGTTAACACTGTGCTCACTGTTTAGTATTTTTTTACAAGATGGGAAATGGATCAATAGATTTGCTATAGGTGGTGTGAACACCTGACCCACTAGGATGGAGTTAAAGTTTGCGTCTATCCTTCTTTGAAGCACTCCCCATTGAATGTTACTTCAGAGTTTTCTTAGTAATGCCTTCCCTGTTTTGTTTCTCCTTCTTTTATTTTCAATAGGTGCCATCTTCGATGAATCAGCACGGAAAGACGATGAGGTGTTTCGTCTTGCGGTGGCAGATCTCAATTTAAACAACGAGATCTTGGAGACAGAGAAGATCACCATCTCTGTGGAGTTCGTCGATGGGAACAACCCTTTCCAGGCTGTGCAAGAAGGTGGGATTATA
The DNA here is from genome assembly GCA_034780415.1 of Cichlasoma orientale. Lineage (NCBI taxonomy): Eukaryota > Metazoa > Chordata > Actinopteri > Cichliformes > Cichlidae > Cichlasoma > Cichlasoma orientale. Next base: position 4,789 of record JAVDPK010045074.1, read on the forward strand.
ATACCTTGTTGACATGCAGTGTAACATTTATGCATTGGACCGGCAGGACTGAGAGAGTACATCAGTTTCAAATCGAGTTTTTTTTTTTTTAAATTTCTGATAGAACAATTTACATGCTTCTTTTCTGGTTCATAAAATAAAATACAAGACTGGTCTTGACAGTCATTACTCCACATTTTCCAAGTTACACTTTTGCTGGTTTTGTTACCACACTGCCATGGTTTGTCATTTCAAATAATCCTTTCTTTCCTCTCTCTGTTTTGTTTTGGTCTCCAGCCAGTTTATTTATTTGAAATCTAGTTTGGAAAATAAATTGACTCTGGAATGTTCATATTTTCAATCAGCGGACATGCTAAACAGGCTTGATTTTAAATTGGAAATTCAATTCAAGTGTACACACAAAAAATGCCCTAAAATGTAGTAATAGACAGCAGTAATAAGGAGCAGGACTCAGTGAGGACTACTGAAGCTTTATGCCACTATATGAATGTACAATAAACACATTGACTAAATTATTTTATTATATTAAAGCATATTTACAGCACACATAAGCTGTAGAGAAGTTGTGATTTCTTTATATTTTGCTTTGAAGGAGCCACACTTTATCATTTTTTAAGTGGTCTTGAGCAATAGTTCTCCAGGCTTTCCCTTCTGTCTTTGCACCTGACCATTTTCAGAGGAATTTTATTATTATTATTTTTTGTTAATGCTGACCTATGAAACATTATGCATAAAAAAGGCACCTAACTCAAGGGATGAACCAGTGTTGTGTTTACACATAACCGACAACTTAACAAATAATAACCAATGTATCTTCAGACACTTTGTTACTAGCAGCCTGTCACAAAAACATGCACAATTTGTTCCCATTTCTTTAGCTGAATCTACAAAAAGTTTGACAGGCATAAAATTGTATTTTTGCACCAACAAAGTGATTCACAAAAAATGCAGTTATATCTCAGCATGGTGAGCAGTGTGTCCTTATGGAAACTGAGGAAACTGGACAAATGGAGGACAAAAGTAAAAGTGGCAGGCCTACAAAACTTTTTATTGATGAAGAGTATTTGAAAGTCATGTCCTTAAGAAATAAGAAAAAACTAACAAAAATCTGACACAGGACCTGAGAGATGCATCTGACCTTCAGCTGATCAATCTACTGTTTGCCTCAGCTACTCAACATTATTGAAGCAGTGTGGGATCATCTTGACAGAAAATGGAACAAAAGGTAGCCAACATCCAAGGGAGAACTTTGAATGTCCTTCAAGAAGCCTGGAGAACTATTCCTGAAAACTACTTATAGAAATGACAAGAAAGCTTGACTAAGAGAGTTCAGACTGTGTTAAAGAATGAAGGTGGTCATACCAAATATTGACTTGCAAGCTCATTAGAATTGTGCAAATTCAATTTTTGCCTCATATACTCTATTTCCACGTACACTAAATTGACAAAAGTATTCACTCACCCATCCAAATCATTGAATTCAGGTGTTTCAGTCACTTCCAAAGCTGCAGGTGTATAAAAGTACCGTGATAGGATGGCGCCTGTACAACAAGTCCAGTCGTGAAATTTCCTTGCCACTAAATATTCCACAGTCAACTGTTAGTCGTATATAACAAAGTAGAAGTGACTGGGAACAACAGCAACTCAGTCATGAAGTGGTAGGCCATGTAAAATTACAGAGCGGGGTCAGCGAATGCACAACGCTCAGAGGTTGTCAACCTTCTGCAGAGTCCAAAGTTCATGTGGCCTTCAGATTAGCTCAAGAACAGTACACAGAGACCTGATGGAATGGGCTTCCACGGCTGAGCAGCTGCATCCAAGCCTTACATCAGCAAGTGAAATGCAAAGCGTTGGATGCAGTTGTATAAAGCATGCTCCCACTGAATTCTAAAGCTGTGGAGACGTGTTCTCTGGAGTGACGAATTATGCTTCTGTCTGGCAATCCAATGGACGAGTCTGTGTTTGGTGGTTGCCAGGAGAACGGTACTTGTCAACTGCATTTTGCTAAATTTAAAGTTTGGTGGAGAGAGGAGGGTTGTTTTTCAGGAGTTGGGCTTGGCCCCCCAAACTTTGTGGGAACAGTTTGGGGACGGCCCCTTCCTGTTCAAACATGACTGCGCACCAGTGCACAAAGCAAGGACCATAAAGACATGGATGAGCAAGTTTGGTGTGGAAGAACTTGACTGACCTGCACAGAGCCCTGACCTCAACCAAGCAAAAACCTTGTGGAAAGCCTTCCCAGAAGAGTTGAAAGCTGTGATAGCTGCAAAGTGTGGGCCGACATATTAAACCCTATGGATTAAGAATGGGATGTCACTCAAGTTCATATGTGTGTGAAGGGAGATGAGCGAATACTTTTGGCAATATAGTGTATGTTAGCAAGTTTCAATAAATGGCTGCACCTATTTCACATTTTCCTAGCAAAATATAAAGAAATAAGGGGTGACTCAAGATTTTTGCTCAGTATGTACAACATTTACCCATCTTTTTACTAGCAAATGTGTGGTTACATATTAGCTAATTTAGCTAGTGGTTCGATGCCTGGCTGCCCCAGTCTGCATGTCAAAATATCTTTGGGTAAGATACTGTTGGAGTGTGAATGTTAGATGTAGAAAAAAGTGCTTGTATGAATGGGTGAAGGAGACATGTTGCATAAACTGCTTTGAGTACTCAGGTAGAGTAGAAAAGCCCATTTACCATTTTAGATTTTTAGTCTGAACGTATCTTAATTTGTCAGTTTACATACCAATCAAATATTAAAACTCCCAGCACCAACCTTTATTTTCACCAAGGGACTCTGGGGCAGAACATAAACTATGATAACGTAGAACGTCATTAAAAATAAGCAGCGAGACAAGGGATGTGTGGGTGCATTAACTGGCACTGTGACATTGCTGACATTGCTACAGGGCATACATGAACAAACATACACAGCAAGAACACCATAACGTCATGTAACGCATGAACAACTAAACATACACAGAAATCTTTAGGCTGGTGCACACGGAGATGGCTTCGTTTATACATGTTTACCTTAAACTTCCATTTTAAATTCAAAATTAATCTCAAAGTCATTCATTATTATACAGTATTTACAACAGACAGCATTCATATGCTTATTGAAGTGCATTGTGGTAAAACGAAGTAATTTCATGATGTGGACACTCAGTGTCAGCTTTCAGTGATGATTATTTCATTTTATTGCTGTAAACATTTGAATCCTGGAATACTACAAATTACAGAATATGGCAATGAGGCACAAATATTGGCACTGCCTACATGACTAATGAATCAGCAGACAACTGGCTGTGTCACACACATTATTTTCTTCAACACTGTGTGAATTGCTAATAAGGGCATTCTTTTTTTGTCTAATAGTCATCCAAAAGCCTGTGCAAAGTAGGTAAATTCCCAGTTATTGTCTGCTTCTCGGGATGTAAAGATTATTTGATTTTTAGAAATGTCACTGTTGATTCACTCTGGTAAACATCTTCTGTGTAGTACAAAGTCCTTTCTATAGAACATGGAATTAACAAAATCCAACAATCAGGCTATCTCGGGCAGATACAACTGCTGCACATATGGACCAGGATCCACGATTTGGGAACCATTACAAGTGCGAGTGCAAGTTTTTCACAAAGAAGCTAGTATTTTGGCACAAAGTAAAATGGAAAGACAAACTGACTGTCACCCAAACATCCATGTGTCTCTGATCGTTGTTGACTGGCGTGCTGCCTTTTGAGCAAATGCAGACTAAAGAGGGATTTGATCAAAACACCATAATGAGCAGGCACACGAAGAGACAGATACAGTTTTTACATTTTGTTGTGATCCTACTGCACATATGTTCATGCCCTTTTAGTTTAATTTGCTTTCCTGCTACTTGTGCATCCTTTATATTTTTATATTTTAAGTACACACTTTTGACTGTAAACTCTAATTAATTTGCAGTTTTGTTACATTTACATACATTATGACTGTGCCATAGCTGGGATGGGGTCCAGCCCTCCCCTGCGATCCTGAAATGGATAAGTAGAAGATGGATGGATGGATGGATGGCTGTGCCATATTGCAGACATCATAGTGTTGAACAGTCTAAGGTCCTTCTTGTGTATGACAGCTATGATTTGGCACCAGAGTTAACTGGCCAAATAAGAAATTACTATAACTGCATATTTATAAATGAATTCTGATTAATTCAGAGTGATCAGGAATGATATTAAAGCCAAGACTCTCAAACACATACAGCTTTTTAATATTACAAACTGCGCCACAAAAATCACAACAGAATATTGGCATTAATTAGTATTCATTTATTCAATTATGGATTCTTTTTTCTTATTGACTAAATAAAGCAGGTGAAGATGATGGTAGAATGGGTTCAAAGTTGGAAACGTGAATAAAACAGATTCACTCGTCTCACTTCTTTGCAGTTTTTTTTATTGACTTTATAGATTTAAAAAAAAAAAAAAGGAAAGAAAAAAAGAACCCGAATGGATTTCTAAGTTCTGACAGTTTTCATGTTAGGACTTAGAATCCCTTCCGTGATTTAATTAACTGATAATCAAATACAAAGACCCCCATTATCAACAGCCATTCACACACTTAAATAAAAGCACACACACATAAAACATTATATTAGTCTTGGTGAAATGGAAAAAGGGAGGAACAGAGTATACATCTGTGGGCTTGTTTGCATTTCACTCAGAAGAGACAGCAGGATCAATGCCTGTAGCAAACAATAGTGGCCAAACTGTAAGTGTATCTCCATTTTAGAGATTCCCGCAGGGGACTTTGTGTGGATGCATTGTATGTGAATGAGTGTATGTGCACTCATGTACCTCTAAGAGCCTTGTTATAGCTTTTGCTTTGATATAAGGGTCTACAGTGATGTTTGGTACTCAGGCTGTAATTCTTTGAAGCCCCAACCTTAGTCATTCCATTAGCTGGGCTCTGCGTGCATGTTTCTGCATTTGTTTCTTACTTATTTATTTCAGTGAAACTGAGCAGCTTGAATCTCAAGTGTCTTATTCAGAATATTAGCATTGCGTGAAATGAAGACAGTGACTAAAGAGAGATGTGACAGCACACCAGGAGACCGCATTTGAATACTAGCTCTTTGACCGGGCACACCAGCGTCTTTCTCAATCCTACAGTATGTGTAATTTCTGTTTTTATGCTGTCTTTAGATTTGTAGCAGTTTTGTGTCTTTTTTTTTGTCCTTGCTCTTGCTTGTCTTTTGCTGGTGGTGGACGTATTGCAGCAGTCTCATACAAATTATTTATTGAAGACTACTAGATTAAAAGCAGCAAATTTATAATTTTTTTTTTTAGAATCTGAAACAGCTAATGTTTAATGACAAAACTTATTTGCTTCTCTCTCTCTCTCTTTTTGCTACTTTCATTCGTACTGTTAGCTCCTCCAGGCCTTAAAATCCATCAGTGTGTGAATCAGTCTGTCCAAACTTGTGGGTGGTATAAAAAAATCTTTCTGTCTTTCTGATACTGAGCATACTGCCTGCCATTTCCCTTCCAGTCAGCCTATTGGTCTATGTAGTGACATGGATGACCTTGCCATTGCCTTTGTTTCTTATGTACTGTAATTTAAATTGATTGGTGCCAAGCAGATTTAAAAGCAGTGAATTACACTGCTTCAAATATAAGTAATTTTTAGCTATGAATTTTCTCTGTTGTGAACCTTATAAGGTAAATTTAGCACATTTTCAAAAATTATTTATATGTATTAAAGTTATCTTTTGCTAGCTTACATTCTACTCATGAGACATGAAAAATATTGTCAATTGCTGTTTTTTTTAAGGGATTTCTAACATTAATTGACCATAAACATCAAAAACGACAGCAGTCAGAAGTATGAACAGCAGCATAAACACGATGTTGTCTTTAAGGACTAGATTTACATACATGAAAGTGGTAATTTGCACCTTGGTGCTAAGTTTAAGTGTAATTAGCAGCAGATTTGCAAAGGTAGTAGCTCATTATGCAATCAGCATTTGGGACTCTCTCTAAGACACATTATGTGAGAAGCAGAGGTTGGAGGGTGCAGTTCAGTAGAGGGATTAGTTGGAGATCACTAAGCTTAAAAATATAAGTCATAGCGTAATAATGCTGTAGGGAGGGAGAGCAGAAAGCTCAGCAGAAGCTCAGATGCTTGATGTCTCAGTGGAATTTGTAGGTCAAAGAGGCCAAGTGTGTGATCGAAAGAATGCAATTTGCTAGCCTATAGTGATACGTATGATTTATAAACAAAAGAAGGTCACATCCACACTCCGCATCTCACCCGTCTTTGTATTACTTAAACAGTCATTTTTATACTATGCGGTTCGTTTATTACCAGTGGCCTTGTTTAAATGCATGAAGTACTTTTACAAACTGCACCGCTCTAGAAATTAGTCAAAGATTTTAGATTGTAGAATGAAGTTAATTTCAGTCTCATTTTTCTCAAGAAAATCCAATTTTTTTAAATAAACCATCATTTGTACTGGTTTTTCAGAGGTGGAGGAGTTTTTCACACAGAAGTGAGGCAAACAAATTCTGTGACCCACAGTAAATCCAACAAAGGACAGCATGTAACCAGCGCAGACCTGTCATGTTTAAAATCAGAATTTCCGTGTCCTTGTACATACATAATGTAGGGCCTACCATTAAAAAGGACCAAAAAATATGGTTGACATCAAGCTAGTTAATTTTAATCCTTTCTTTTCATATAGAATGAATTTAAGTTTTTTCATTTCACCATCACTCGCTCTCACATACGTGTTGATAATACATGTTGAAGTATGTTACAGTATATATGTAAGATGATTTAACCCACATTAGACTGTGACTACTTAAGAGGATGAAGATGCTTGACCACCACATCTATGTCTAAACCTGCACTATATTTGAAATGCTCTTCAATTCTTGAAAGTGTTTTCTAAACCATAAAGAATTGTTAAAGTGAAGAGGTGTAAAAAAAAAAAAAAGCACATTTCAGTATCTGCATCTCTAAAACTGTAGACCATTTTACAAAAGAGCTGTCCAAATAGATTTGAGTGTCAAGGAGAATTATCTGTTGGAATGATTTATTCAGATGATTTACTCTTCCTTTAGCCTGTGGGTCGTGCGTGTGTGTGTCTCTGTGTCTGTTTCTGTGTGTGTGTGTGTACAGAATTGTGCCAGAACTGTGCAGTGGCTTGGATTTAATCACACACCTTCCCTCCCTTTTGTCGTCCTCTGTGGCACTTAATTGTGGGTCTGCTCCTGTCACTTATATTCACATTTCACTCCCTACACGATATCTCTAATTTCCATAGTCCATCCACACTAGACACTAGTTGTGAAACAGGTGGAGCTTTGTGTGGTGTGTGTGTGTGTGTGTGTGTGTGTGTGTGTGTCAGTCTGCCCATTCATGTCTCTATCGATTAAAGCAATGAGAATCACCTAATTGGATAACAGTCTATGGAAAAGCGGGGGGTGAGGAAATGGAAAGCAGGAGGAGACCACAGGAGGGAGGGAACTCAATAGTTGTCTCAGCTTATTTTTCATCTCAGCTTAGTCTTGACACACAGGGCACACAGCTGCATTTACATGCACACTGCCACACAGGGTGATTTAGGAGAGAGAAAACAAACAAAAATCCAATCAACAAACAAACAAAAATATTGTACATTTTCTAGAACGTGTGCAGACTTTTGACCGAGCTTGCCAGTGTCAATGACTCTTAGACCGTTGTATCTACATGTGTGAATCTGAAGGTATAATGCAGGCCTGCATAACAAAACAAGGGCTAATTTAATTACTAATATTTAATGCCAAATGCTATAATAGCAAATGAATTAATTATATGTATCGAGTGACTTATCTCAGCATATGGTACATACAGTACAGTGAGTTCAGTGTGTCAGAAAATGGACGGGGAAATTTCCTCACTTCCCAAGACCTCAGATATTTTCCTAGTAGTCGGTTTAAGCTCACGAATCAGTCAAAATTACAAAAGAAATTCCCAGATTTTGTAAGTGACACTAAAGTTATTTATCAAGCAAAAATTCTGAACATTTATTGGTTCTATGTTTTTTTTATTAGTTGTTTATATTGTTGCTTTTTACGTTTTGTTTTGTTTTTTGCTACTTTTTCCAGTTTAATATTTTTCAGTTGAAACTTCACTTCCACTCTTTTGCAGATTTTATTGTGTTGTAGAATTTATTTTAAAATTAAAGTTTTGACTTATTTCCCTACCAGTCTACACTGAATAAGCCAAAATGACAAACTTTTCAATTTCTTTATAAATTCTTTTGGAAACTCATTTTAAAAATGAAAGCAGAACTCTTGCATTTACAGAAGTGTTCATATGCTTTGCGCTAGTACTTTTTTGGTCAGTTTCATCTTCATATCTATTTAGAATGTGACTGGAGTCAACTGGAACCTATAGCAAAATGAATTGGCCTTGCACATCACACTGCATTTCCATGAAAAAAAAATCTTCATAGTAAACCAGGTCAAGTATTTAAAACTATTTCCAAAGTTTTGAGTGTTCACGAGAACACAATGAACTCCATTCAGTAACTGTGAAGATGAAGAAATTACCCTTCTTGGAGTTTATTATCTAGCAAAGCAGAATAACTAAGAAAGAAGGATCTTGATAAAGGAGGTGACCAAGTATGCAGAGGTAGGAGAACCTGATAGGAGAACCTGTTCAATGTCCCTGTCTTGCTAGAGTGGTGTTCGTCAAAAGAAGGGTTTCGATTATAAGACATTTAACAGCTGGCTTACGGTCTGTTAACAGGCTTTTTAAGTGCTCAGACAGCATGTAGGAAAGGATTCTCTGTTCTGATAAGAAAAATATGACTATTTGGGCAGAACTCCAAGCACTCTGTCTGACATACACCAGGCACTGCTCATCATCTCACTGATATCATCACTGAAGTCAGACATGATGGTGGTGATAAGATCACACTGCAGAATTCTTTCTCAGTGGCAGGGACAAGGAGAATGGTCAGAATTAAAGACAGCATGAATGCAACCAAATGCAGAGGGGTCCTTGAAGAAAGCCTGCTCCAGAACACACACAGTATAAGGCTGGCGCATCAGTTAACCTTTAAAGTAGGATCAACTCTCTGATTTATATTTACATTTAAAACAAAATGAGTTGAACCAAAATGTGCTTTCCAAACACATTTATTTTCTCCAGAAAAAAAAAAAAAACAATTACAAAACATAGAACTCTCATAAGCATAATGAAGCAGTGCAACAGTGAACAAAAACATGCAGCGAGAACAGAGGGGTCCCTTCAGGACGACGCTTTGACTGTCAGGGTAATGGGCTAATGGGCAAAAAATTGATTTTATCCATTTAAGGTAATTGAAGTGAAACGGTTGTAAATAACCTTGCAATTTTTTTGTTAGTTTTCATAAGGATGCAAGAATGTTTTCATTAAAAATATTACCACCAATAGTTCTGCATTATGTAAGGGAATTCTTGCAGTAATCTTATATTTTCCTCAGGATTCATGGGATTTTTTTCAAAGGTGAGAAAGTTGAGAAAACTTGGGATACTGTGCTGTTTGGTAAAGAATGGCAAAGCAAAATGACTTTTGAACATTTACATGAAAAACAAACCAAACCAACCAAACAAAAAACAACAACAAAAGCGACAAACAAGGGAAACAGTAGCATTCAAATCCTGGGCCTCATTTCCAGATTTTACATAGCCCACAGTCCCAGCATTGTTTAGCCTAAAGGATCATGGCAGTCTTTCTCCCCAAGAACTATTTTCATATCTTAAAGTGACGCAGGCTATAGCTGTGGAAATGTTTCAGCAGCAGTGAAGATTAATTAAGCGGGCTGCTAATGCAAAATAAGATGTGTATAAAAATTAGAAAATACTCCCATCTTCTTAAGATCTTAATTAAAGTTTTATTGGATTAGAGTGACTAAAATATATTAAGAAGATTTTTCATCTTTTCTATATATATTCTGACACAGAAGCCGTTGTGATTCACAGGAACGATGTGATATAGTGCCAATGTCAGCATGAAACAAATGCCTTAAGGGTGTGAGAAACATTTGATTGCATGAGCGTGTTGAGAATAACTCAATCAGACTTTGCTGTGTTGATGAGCACACTGTGGTATGTAAACATGCACAAAAAAGCAAGAGCTTGTACAATGTGTGGGACGTTTAAAAGGAAAGTTTACCATATGTGTCTCATCCCAAATATTTTCATAATGTACCTACAATGTTTATTACTCATGCATTTATCAGCCTTGCTTTGCAGGATCCTTTTCCCACAGAATGCAAAAAAAGGAAGACTTGAATTCTGTAATCAGGCCATTTTGAATTTGTTGTCTGAATATTGCAATCTTCCTCATCTGTAAAATATTAATCTGGCAGTTAAATGATTTAGAAGAGCCCCTCCTCTGTTGGAGTCTCTGTCTGTAATCCAAACATAAACAAGTGTCTCACAAAGTGCGAGAGCAGGTAGTGGTATTAGATTTGGAACTTTATTTAGACTTTTTTTTAACCGCGTTTCCACACCTGCACTATTTATTCAGTTTAAATTGAACTCTGGCGTATTTTCCCCCTTTGCTGCGGTTCATCTGTGCAGATTCAAACACGGTAATCACAGTCGGGTGCGAACTAAAACAGCCGCACTGAGACCCTTTGGAGGAAGTGGTCTTGGTCCGGTTCCAGATGAACTCCAGAGCAGTTTGTTTGAGAGTCCAACCTAATTTTCAGGTCTATGCTGCAGCTTTGAGATAAATGCCTCCCCCCAGCCAGGTAAGCTTTGCATTCTGGCATGTGGCAGAGTACCATGGATGTGCAGCCTACACAAACTGTAAAATATTGCACAGATTAATATGAATTTTAGGAGTGAATTCTCCAAAAAACACCAAACAAACATAACTTTCTTCCTGTATTTACTTTTTTTGCTCCCACCTCAGACACATCTGGCCAGTAAGCTGACTGGGCGTTCTCACTTGGTTTGTAGTGACACATTTTCATTCATTTGGGGTTTGCTTGGACCTCATTTCAAGCTTTTCCATAGTCTATTTACAAAGTTTTCTCTTTGTGAATAGAAACCAAGCTGTGGAAACAGGCTACAAGTTTACAAACTCTTCAACTGATTGACAAGCTATAGGTGTGAAAAGCCCCTAAATCTCAGAGTCACATTTCAGCCTTTTGGTTGTGGTTGAACTGTTGAGGTTGTTCATCAACAAGCACACATACTATGAAATCGAAATCTCTTTCCCTGTTGAATGTTTCTACTTTCAAAATTGCATTTGATACAAATCTTGATGCAAATTTTCCAATTACTGATTATTTTCCTAATTTCCAATCAACTTGATATGGAAAACACTCAATTCAATGCAAGGATCAAGTAGCTTGTGCATTAAATTAGCACCTGATGTATGTATTTCCCTTCTCACCCCTGGGAGGAGTTAGCATCCTTGCTAATCACAATTCATTTTAATTATGTCTATTAAAGTGTGACTCCAATCTGAGCCCTGGGGTTTTGATACCCCATGTTGGTTAGATCCTTTACATGGCACAGTCATTTCATTTAATTTTTTCTATCTTCTCATGTTTTATGCACATGAAAATATAATCAATAATAGTAAAATAGCTTATCATCCTAATTGACCTTATATTTATAGTTCCGTGTATTCTCATAAGAGATTCATTTGATGTGCCATGAGAAGAGAATAAAAAAAAAAAGCCTGCTATGATACATTTTTATGAAAATATATTTACATCCTTTCTCATTTAACTGGTAAACAAGTCCTTAAATAAAATAAAATAAACAAAACTTTAGCATTATATCATTTAAGGCTACATTTAATTAATGCAGCAAGGATTCAGTTTTCCTTCAGTGATGTCAGAGATACATTCAAGGCTGCTAATACAGAATAATAGAAAATGTGCTGGATTGGCATGAGGAATTAATTATATATTTTTAGCTTGTGTTGTTATATTGCAAACATTGTCCTTAAAATCAACAACCTCTTTAAGGATCAAATGAAGGAAGCGTTACTGCTCATATTTAGGCACCTTCTTTGTTGAGTTGCGGAAACTGTGTGTTTGTGTTTATTCTTACTTCAAGTGATAATTTGTTCAAACTAATGACTGCACTCATCTTATATGTGATACCGCGAAACAATCAGGCTGGCAAAGCAAATGCAGGCTCTCAGAAAAGACTTCAGACACAAAATGAAATATTTCTTGCTCTTAGTTACACCTTATTTAGGCTTTATAAGAATGCAGGATTGTGTGTATGGTGCAGTCTCAACAAAGAGTGTTATTGAAAACTGGTGAGTTGTTTTTGTGCATTATGGAGCCCTTCACTCAAACACTGAAAAAACCCCTAGAAGTTGTTTTGTCTTCAGAGATGGTTTAAATCTTCATCTTTCGCAGAAATGTAAAAGTTTTCTGTTCCAACACCAACGCATCTTTTAGTAATGGACTCATCTGCTGTTTGATATCACAGACTGTCACATCTACACTTCGTTCCATTTGTGTACTGGCTTAGTATTATGCTTGCATCAGTTTGACACATGCAAAGCTGACTTACACTAAAATTAGCTGCCATAGAAACTGACGCTAGTATACTTGATTCTTATGCCCCCATTGTCCTCCTTTCCTTCCCTCTTCAACGGATGGATGGATGTTTTTATCCATCCTCCGCATTCTGTTTTCATTCTCCAATGTAAATGCACAGAGCAGTCAGCTGCCATGGAGACCAACTACATCTGTTTTTTTTTAAGGCCCTTCCATCATTCAGAGCTTAGATGCCCTCCTCCTGTTTGCCATCCTACCTTGATTTGCCCATTTATCCAACTGCCAAACAAATAACTGTATACACATTGAAACATACACCTACACAGATGCACCCTTTACAGAGCACATGGTGGCTTTCGTGATGCATTGACATTTCCTGCTCATTCTTTTTCACTAGATTTATCTGCTCTTCTGTCTGCTCCAGTGATAGTTGAATTTCAAAGATGTTAACCTCTCTGTTCTTTAATCTTCATCCAGTCCCATCATTTTTTTCTCATCTCTCATTTCCACTTCATCTTTTTCTCTTTCAATCTTTGCTTCATTAAGTGATGAATGGCAATAATTCAATTAACCTCCCTTCTAATCGCGGGCGGGGGTGGAGGGTATCCATGGCAACGCTGACATTTTACAAGAGGCAGTTTGATGTTATTTTGTGCGTGTGTGTGAGGAGTCCAGCAGCTGACAGCTGGGGACAAACCAGTTCCAACCAGACTTTTGGAGCTTTGAGTAATTTGCGTGTGTATGTGTGTACTCAGTTGGTGGTAGGTCTGTTGATTGGTTGGTAGATAGAAAGTGTCATTTGAATAGAAGTCAGAAGAAGAGGGGCAGGTTTCCTTCCTGCCCCTGCTGAGCGTTGACCAATGAACACTCTCTTTCCCCCATGTGGCTGCTTGACAGCCAACTTCCCCCATTAAATACACAAAGTTGTCTTTGTCTTCACTGTAGATGAAAAAAAGATCACCGTGAAATTATTTTTGCTTCAACTTCTCTTTTCAAGTTAGCACTCAATAGCAACTCTCCCCTGGAGGGACATCATTATTTCCCTCCTCCACTCATATCGCAACACAGTCGAGGAACTGGCAAGAGATGATATTGATCCCTGCTCATAATGTGCTGTGACATATGTATGAAAAACCCCAATCCAACACCCATTTTCTATGCCTTTTAGATGAACAAATAAAGCACCTGGTATTGGTGTAGATGCCACTTTTTACCACGCTTACTTTGTCAAATTTTCAAACACATATCACATTAAGTAGTATTAGAATTTAGTAGTTTGTAACTCAGGCGGCATTACTTATGTCTCACCAGTTACACTAGTGGTGTAAGTCATTCTTATACTTTGGGTGTGAAATATGGGAGTCTAGGACTTGTTAAAAAATCCAGATTATACCTGGCAGGAAATTTTTTTTATTTTTGTGCCATATATTAGGTAGCTACAGTATGAAAGAAAAAAAATGCTGACATAAAGTTAAGGTTTCCCCATCAAAATCCCCAGTCAAGGAAAAAGGAGACCCAACTAAATAGGACAAGATTTCATAGTTTCCTCTTGTGCTCCCAAAAGGTAATGTGACAGCACCCATGACAACAGGTGACCCTATTATCCCAGAGTACATTACATACAGTTTATTTCTTTCTTCATATCATTTCATTTTGTCGTAGTACATCAATGTAAGCTCTTTAATAGCTCTTTATTTCCTTTTTGACTGTTGAAGCATGTGCCTTTCCTGAGAGTCTTGAAAGGGGAAATCTGATGAGCACCTAAATTTTGTTTAAAAACTATTGAAAAGTGTCAATTTTAAGTTAGTGTAGTGAATAACATAAATACACAAAATATCACATTTTTGTTGCTGATTTATTGTTAAATGTTGATACTTTTCAAATATGTTAAAATATAGTGTGTACAAAAATATTTCTATACACAGACAGTAGAAACCTGTTGGCCATTATGGAGAAAGGCAGAGCAGACAGCTGTGGCCATTATGGGGTACAGCAGGTTAATTATTGTCATTTGACCACATATAGAGCATAGCTAAAACATTTCATTGCAGTATTGTGCAGCAAACCATACATAACCCTTACATCTGATTGTTCATCTCAGGCCTCTGAGTGTTATGAATTTTGTTTGGCGTGAGGACCCAAGTGCAGGACTCACAGGCAGGCAGAATTCAACTGAAAATGAGCTGTTTATTTGGGCCGAAGGCAGATATACACAACAAAGTCCAAAAGGGTAACTATAAACTTACTAAATATATACTCTGGAAGACATGCTAATTCTAGAAACACAGGCGCTGGGAGATGCTGAGACTAGGAAGACAGACGATCTGACAAAGGACAAAGGGTGACTGAGACAATATATCCACAGGAGGGGGAAGTGGAGACAGCTGGGAAGGACAAGACACAGGTGAACTGAATCACAGCAGACAAAACCTAAAGACGAAGCATAAAGAGCAACAACTCACAAAATGAAACAGGAAGTGAGATAATTAAACGGGGAAGACACAGACACAAGAATGAAATAAATACAAGGGACCTGACACAGAAGGGCAGGAACTCAGAGGGAGGAATAAAACTAAACTCTCAAGTAACTGAGAACTAGGAGCAAACTAATGCACTAAAGCAAACATGAAGTAAATATAAACATTAAACAAACCAGAGCTCAAAAAGGATAATGAAATAAACAAAAATTCAAAAGGCCAACAAACTCAAAACACTGGGTAAACTGACTGAGGTCCATGACACTGAGTGCTTTCCAGAATGTAAGTACTTGGCAGTTACACATTTTTTCTTCAGTCTGTGTGTTTCAGAAAATTCAGTTTGAAATAAAACAAAGGATTCTACATTGTCAATGCATCTAATCTCAGGCTTAAGGTTTAGATCACATCAAATCAACTGTGTGAGGTTTTTTTTAAAAGACTTTTTTTTTTAACATACAGTGTTCAACATTTATCTCTTCAAAGATAATTAGACAGATGCACATGAAGTTATATAATATCACTATATGTAGAGAATTCTTTGCAGATGATACTGCTGCCTAAAGTCTTTGAAAGAGACATCTTCACCTACCTTGGGCTCCATGTGAAAAGTGTAGTTGGATGGTAAGAAAGAGAGGGAAGGTGGTCAGAGCTGAGGGGGGTGCACTACCAGAAAGGAACACCGCAGACATTGAGGACAGCTACAAGTACCTTGGAATACAACAGGCAAATGGGAACCATGAAGAGGCCACTAGGTACGCTGCAACTGCCAAATACCTGCAGAGAGTAAGGCAAGTCCTGAGAAGTCAGCTGAATGGGAAAAACAATATCTGGGAAATCTACACCTATGCCCTCCCACTGATCAGATACCTTGTTTGGATAATAAGCTGGCCAAAGAAGGAGATAGGAGCCACTGACATCAAGAAAATAAAGCTCCTTATCATGCATGGAGGGTTTCACCCCAAATCCAGCACCCTGAGATTGTACGGTAAGCAGAAGCCAAGGCCTAGTTCATGTCAGAACCACTATCCTGGATGAAATAACAAAGCTTCATGAATATATCTGGAAGATGGCCACAACTGACCATGTGCTTAGTGAATAAAACTTGAGAAACCCGAGAAAGAAGAGGAGGAAGAACGGCATGGCATGTACCACCGGCAGATAGAAGAAGTGGCTATACAAAGCTGAACTGAAAGAGAGTACTAGTCATGGTAATAAACTAAACAGTAACAGGAACAAGCTCTAAGCAAAGGATTGATAGACAAACTTTGGATGGCTAAGCAACCGGACATAGTAGTGGTGGACAAGCAAACGAAGAAGGCAGCAGATGTAACAATACTGAATAATGCCAACATCAGTAAGATGGAACGCTCTGTGGGCGGTCTTTGTCCTCCAAGCTCGGATCCTCTACCAGAGGCCTGGGAGCTTGAGGGTTCTGTGCAGTATCTTAGCTGTTCCCAGGACTGCGTTCTTCTGAACAGAGATCCTGGAATCTGCTGGAGCCATTTTCCCAGTTTGGGGGTCACTGCCCCAAGTGATCCGATTACCACGGGGACCACTCTTACCTTCACTTTCCACATCCTTTCTAGCTCTTCTCTGAACCCTTGGTACTTATAGAGCTTCTTGTGTTCCTTCTTCCTGATGTTGCCGTCACTTGGTATTGCAATATCTATCACTACGGCCTTCTTTCTTTGTTTGTCCACCACCACGATTTCCGGTTGGTTAGCCATCAAAAGTTTGTATGTCTGTATCTGGAAGTCCCACACGATTTTAGCTTTGTCATTCTCAACTACCCTTGGGGGCGAATTTCATTTTGACCTCGGGACTTCTAGGTCATATTCGGCACAGATGTTCCTGTATACTGTGCAGGCCACTTGGTTATGGCGCTCCATGTATACCCTGCCTGCTAGCATCCTGCACCCTGCTGCTATGTGCTGGATTGCCTCAGGGGCATCTCTGCACAGCCTGCACCTGGGGTCTTGCCTTGTGTGGTAGACCCCAGCCTCTATCGATCTTGTGC
>JAVDPK010045097.1:0-21827 GCA_034780415.1 Cichlasoma orientale
GTGTGTGTGTGTGTGTGTGTGTGTGTGTGTGTGTGTGTGTGTGTGTGTGTGTGTGTGTGTGTGTGTGTTTATATTATTTATGATTTATTGATTATTTTATAAACACCAAATTAAACTTGATTAAAAATAGACAAAAATAATTCTCAAGGTTCAACTTTAATTTATGAGAATTAGTTTTCATTCCATGAGCTGCAGATAAGCAGAGCTCATTGATTTGTGTTTTATTATAAAATAATTAAGATGATGGAATTAAAATCTAAGTGAACTCAATTTTAAGGATAATATTTATGCCATGCATGCTGTACTTTCTGTTTTGTTTTGTTTTTTGTGGTTTGTATTGTTTGTATTGTATTTGGTGCATAATCATCCCTCTTTTCTCCGTACTTTTATCAGCAGATTGGTTACTGTAAACTAACATGATAACTGAACCTTCTTGCAGCAGAAAAACCTTAAAGGGGACTTCAAATTTTTAAACAAAGAGATCTTTTTGTTTGAAAACAGGTCAAACCCGACTGCTGCGATCATTAAGATAATCCATCTTGTGAACGCCTGGAACTCACCGCCTTCTTGAAACTATTGACCGTGGAAGGGGCCGGGAATTCTGTTGGTTTCCATCACTGCTCTGCTCCATCCCATTACAGCAGATTCAGGTCAAGAAACATGACAAATGATTGGCTGTGTTTTGGTGACCCTCCAGGCCAATCAGCACAGCACATGTGGATGAAATTCTGGGGCAGATAATGTTGCTGGCAGACTAATCATTAATTACTGCCCTTCTATCAATATCTAATTATACTGGCTGTCTGGCTGTGCAGTAAGGAAGATGAACCTCATACTGGAAGTCTATATTGGCAATATAGCCAGCAATCCGTGATGCTGCCTGTCTGAAAGCAGCTGTTACCCAGCCAGGTCATCGCTGCCCAGAGCTCTGCCGGATTTCATTTTAGCTGTTTAATCACAGGTTATTTTACTCTTGGGATGCCAAGTGAATGCAATTAATTTCCATTAACCACCTTGCAGGACAGATAAAAAAGCAGCAGTGATGAACTGAGAAATGCCACTTTAAAACACACCTTCTCACTCGCAGCTCACGTGTCTGTATAAGATTGGTTCGTGTTCATTTTCATATCATATTTTTAACAGCATGACAATTTTAAACTGAGAAATAAGATTTTCACATGGATGCTACTCCTCCATACGCTGCAAGCAGATAGCAACCACAGTTTAATAAAAACAAGACTCTCTTTTAATATTCTGCTTAGAAGATAATCCAAGGTAGAAAATAAAGCAAGAATAGCTGCTGAATATGTACTGAAACCAGGCACATAGATTGGATTTTATGAATATTTAGGTCACAGTTCCCTGAAGAGGAAACCTAAGAATATCTTTTGACTAGCAAGCAGCCAAACTGTGCACATTTTCCTGAGGATTTAACAAAAAAGTACAAAAACTGCTCGTTAAAGGACAGTTTGTGTACTGTAAATGTGATCAGCTGTCATTTCATTGCATTTTTCTAAAAATGAAACAAAATTAGATCATTAGGAAAAAGCTCTCCCAAGCATGCGCCACTCTCGAGCAGCGGGACGCTGACCTCAGGTCACCTGATGGCTCACGGTGTCTTTTTTTGGCACCTGTGCAGTGACAGACCGGGTTCATGGCAGGAGGGTGATGTGTTACTACTCCACATAAGGAGCCCTCTACATCACCCCCTCTAAATCACATTCTGCATCACATTAAAGTGCTCTGTGTGTGTGTGTGTGAGGTGGCATATTTTAATGCAAACCACAAAGCTTTTCCTAAACCTAACCAAGCGCGGCATAACGCCCCGATGACACTTTGTATGAAGCCATTTGTTCGGTCACCAGTGGGCATTAGTTGCATAAGTAACACTCTTGTGTATATTTACATATTTCCCACCCTGTCGTATATCAATCAGTGATATTCTTTGCAGTTGCCCCAAATTTGAGAGTTCTTTGATTCAGTACGGCCCTCTTCATGTCACTGTTATTTTCCTGTCATCAGTACAAGCTGCTGAATTTCTCTGATTTCACGTTCTCTTGTAGCTCCACTGCTGAGAGTCTCGTCCAAGCAGCGAGAAATGAAGCCAACATCGAAGTGCCAAAAGCCATGGATACAACAGCTGTAAAGTTGGTTATTATTCTTCTTTTTTCATCCATTTGGATACTTGTAAGGTTGGGGGCGTGGCCACTTTGATTGGCAGATGTGCTAGAAGTTCTAATATTTTTATTAGTCTCTTACTTTGTTCTAATAGGCTACATGTGTAGCCTGATACCTGATAACTCAGCGCTCCACCCTCTCGTCCAAATATGCGCTCACTCCGTCAAACCAAACGTGTCACAGTGGCTACGTCCATATTTAAACCTGACCAGATACTGAAAGCAAAACAAAGTTCAGAACACGGAGCTTCAAAGCAGAACAGGCTGACAAACTTCTGACTTGCTCCACTGCCACCTCTCCACCATCCAAAGGCGGACTTTATCTCTCCTCGTACAATACTGCAGCTGCACAGACAACAAAGCATATCTTTGCAATGCCAGCAGCATCTCACAGCACTGTATTTGACACCCTAGGATGACACTGCGCTGTATTTTTGCACGGAGAAGCCTTAATAAATCTAAATCCCTGGACTTTTTTCTAAATATTACCATAGATTTTTTTTCTTGTGGAATTTAGGATGTGAAAGGTACTGATTTAAGGTTCGATTATTCTTTGAGCTGATGTTGATTCAGTGTTATTAAATATTTTAACTTTGAGGAGTGCAGATCAAGAGGATTAAAATCAGCTGCCTGCCTGCGTTTCCACTGTCTGTGTCTACATCATTTCAAAGGCAAATGAAGCCCCGTCTCACAAACGGCACCACGAAGTCTTGAGAACTTATAGCAGTGATAAACTTCAGGTATTTATTTTTATCAAAAGAGATGTCTATATGGTACATAATTTCTCAGAAGTATAATTCTTTGTGCAGTACATCAATAAAAACAGCTGAGAAGAAAGGTGCTGCCAGATGAAAGTTTGGACCTGTAACAAAAACACCATTAAGCTTTTTAATCAGCGTGCAGTGGGCAGAGACACAGTGCATTAACTGAGCTACGTAGCACGGAGCGGGCTGGTTATTTTGGCAGTTAGATCATTGTTTCATTAATGTGTTTTCCTCAAGAGGACAGTGCAGCTGTCCTTGAGTAAAGCACTTAAATGTTATTGCCTCAATAAGCACTCGGCTACTGAGCATTCAAACACGGGAAAGGACCGCAGATGGACGGCTCTGCTGCTGCGCCGCCGCAGAGGAGTCGGGTTAAAGAACGAGAGCGGGATTTAATAATTTGCAATATATTTAAATCCAGATTTTATGAATGAGCAAACATGGTTAAACCTTGTCATTTCCACCAGAGATTGTCTAAATAAAATAAGCTTTGATAAACAAAAAGCATGCAGGATGCAGCTGAGTTAACTGTCAGAGCAAACAAACAGCAGATTCTCACAGTATGGTGTTGTGGTATGTGATAGAATCACATCAAACTGGGCGTGGAAACTATTTTAAACTCGTCAAAAAATATTTGGGTCTTCACAACATGATGCTGATGGCACAGCAGAAGGAATATGTAATAGTAGTAGTAGTATGATGAACTTTGCAGAGCTGGTGTCCTTTAAAGCATTTTTAGTGCAGCTGACAAATAAAAAAAACCTTTTCAATGAGAGAATTTCTAGTGTTTAAATATATAGTCAAGATGCCAAACTCAAGGCTTCAAAAGGTGAGGGGGTAACATCACACTGATGGAAGAACAAGAGGAAGCTGTTTGGGTTGGTCTGAAAAGTTTTATTGCCAAGATGTTAACAGAGGGAAGCATAACTTTGATTTCAGGGAGAGCCAAGGCCAACACACCACAAACAAAACAGATAAATAAAACCACATCAGCTAATTAGCTTGGTGACAAAAAGAATACAAACCTACACCTGAGCTCCCTGACAACAAAGGAAAAAGGAGAAAAGGTGACCACCAAAAAAAATGGCAGCTCTCCCCACAAGCTTCCTTTCAGCACTATAATGCACACTCAAAAGCACATTGTGCTCTAAGCACCAATAAAATGACCAAAGGTCCTGAAGTGTAGCTACAGTCAGCTTATATAGGCCCTGCAGAGCATCCATTGGCTGCAGGACTCAGACCCCAGCCAATAACAGGAAAAGCAGGATCAGCAGGAGCCAGTAGTAGAGAAGGGTAGAACCCAAACATCAGAACCTGGAAGCAGCATAATAAACATAAACCTGATGCAAACTCTGTACATTCTTTTAAGGGAATGTAACGCCCCCCACCCATAAGAAAAAACATATGTTTGTTAACTATAGCACACAAATAATTGCACTCGCGAGAGGGCATCTGCCACCACATTGTCATATCCTCTTTATGCTTAATGAGGAGGTTATAATTTTGACGGATTAGTGTCCTCCTCATCAGACGCTGGTTGTTGCTGTACCTGCGTGACAGGAATACAAAGGGTGTTGTGATCTGTATAAACCTTGTGAAGTTAAACCCACATGGACTTCAAACTGTTCAAGTGCAAAAAGCATGGCCAAGGTTTCCTTCTCAGTTGTTGAATATTTCATTTGATGCTTGTTAAACGTACAGGAGAAGTAGCATACGGGATGGCTTAGTCCCATGGGATCGTCCTGGAAAAGTACCACCCCTGCGTCACTAGTATCCACCTCCAACTTTAAAGGTTTGGAAAAGTCAGGAGCAGCAAGGACAGGTGAGCTGCACAAAAGGGCTTTCACTGCTCCAGATAAATGGCTGCTTTGGGCTGCACAGACTAGTTAAAGGTGCCACTACTTGGGAGAAATTTCTGCAGAAACATCTGTATTAGTCAGCCATCTCAGGGAATCTACGCAGCTACCTTCTGTGGTAGGAACAGGAGATTCCTTAGCATCAACGGGGCGAACCTCTGCCACGAAAAACCTCCTTTCCAAGGTAAGTGACAGCGGCCTTGCCAAACTCACAGTTTGCTAGGTTTAATGTCAGGGAAACATCTGTTAAACAATCAAAGGCATTATTCAGTGTTGCAACATGCTCGGCACAGCTGGAAGAATAAATGACCACATCATCCAGATAGATGTTGCAGTTTGGAACAGCAGGACATTGGTCATTCGCCTCTGAAAAGTTGCAGGGGCGATTTTCATCCTAAATGTCGTCACAGTGTACTGCAAAAGGTGATCAGGTGTAAGAAATGCTGAAATTTCAGATGTTCTTTCAGTAAGTGGGACTTGCCAGTAACCTTTAAGGATTACTGACCAATACTGTCTATACAGTCCTTAATACGAGGTAGTGGAAGAGAATCAGACACACTGCATTCACTTTATGGAAGTGTGTGCAGGAGGAAGGGGAGCCGTCTGATTTTGGTGTGACCAGGCAGGGGGAACTCCATGAACTACAACTAGGCTTAGCTAGGCCGTGTTCCTGAAGGTAACTTACTTCCTTCTTCATCATCTCTCTCTTTGCCATATTTATTCTGTAAGCATGTTTTATGGGTGCTGCATTACCAACATAATTGTCATGCTCTAAAACTGTAGTACGTGAAGCGTTATCACCAAAGAGAGTCAGATGGGACTGGATTAGAGCCTCAACATCTCATTTCTGAGCATAAGTGAGACAGACGTGTAGACAGTAGTACCTCTGAATTCAGCAGTCTAGCACACTGGTGGTCTCAATCCCATCATCCCCACTGTCCTCCCCCAAGGGAGAGGTGACCAATGAAACTGATGCTGGAGAGGACATGGTTTGGTCATGCAGCAGAGATAGGTGAGGCACAGCAGACTCAACTACGAGCTCAGAAGAGGCTTTAGAGAACCCCACGCTAAATGACCAAAACGTTCCACAGGGTTAAAACCCAGGGATCTTGTTTAGCTTCCCATATTGCAAATACCATTAATGGCACTCCTTCATCCCAGTTATTACAGTATCCAAATAGTACTTCTGTAACATAGACTTAAGGCTCTGGTGCCACCTTTCCAGAGCTCCCTGGGACTCAGGGTGATAGACACTAGAGACAACATGTTTAACGCCTAGTTTGCATGACACGTTTAAAGAGTTTTGATGGAAAATTTGTGCCTTGTTCTGTCTGAACTACTTGGTAGTAAAAAGGTGGTTAAAAAAAAACTTTGCCAGTGCGTTGATAATTAGAGAAGCTGTGATTCGTCTGAGAGGGATTGCTTCTGGGAAGTGTGTTGCAGTGCATATTACTGTAACAGGAACTGGTTACCAGCTTTTGCTTTTGGTACTGGGCCAACACAGTCCACAATCACATGCTTGAAAGGTTCGCAGTGCTGGAATACGATGAAGGGGTGCAGCAGGGACTGCCTGATTTGGCTTTCCTGAAATCTGGCAAATTTTACAGGATCGACAAAACTGCACCACATCCGCTTTCACCCGGGGCCAAAAAAAAAAATGGCTGAGGATTTTGTTGTAGGTCTTTGTAACTCCCAGATGTCCAGACAATGGGCGATCGAGAGCAAGAGATAAGGCATGTTGGCGATAGTCAACAGGAACCACACTTTGGTGCACTGTACAGCAGGGGTGTCAAACTCCAGGCCTCGAGAGCCGGTGTCCTACAGGTTTTAGATGTGTCCCTGATCCAACACATCTGAGTCAAATATAGAAGTCATTAGCAGGACTCTGGAGAACTCGCCTGCATACGGAGGAGGTAATTCAGCCATTTGATTCAGGTGTGTTAGATCAGGGACACATCTAAAACCTGCAGAACACCGGCCCTCGAGGCCTGGAGCTTGACACCCCTGCTGTACACCAATCCCATGCTGCATCTTCCAGAATCACTTTCTCAGATTTAGATTTTATTACATTTGCTGAGTGTGAGGTCCACTTGCACACAAGGACCCCATCCTGAAAGAAATATGCGCATGAGCAACATCTGCCTCCTCTTTGGGACATAGAGGCAAAGCATTCAGTCAAAGTTAGTTCAGCTTTCTGTGCAGCAGTGAGTATCACAGGCAGTATTAATGAAGGTGTGCCAGGGGGCTTCACCTCTAAGACATGTTTAGCCTCTGCAAGCTCCTTAGTATCAGACATGTTGCTACTAGAACCTGAAGAGGTTTCTTCAGTCAGTGTTGATAAAAATGAATCTGCTAAATCTTCTTCCTCTGTCATGCGTCTAGTCTGAGCCCTGGTACGAGCACAAGCAGAGAAGGTAGAGGGGTAACATTTTGACACATCATCTGAAATTATTTCTGGGTCATCTGAAAATTCAGGTACAGGATACACTTTCCCACTTACCCATGATAAACTCAACACCTTTGATGGGAAAAGAGGGCCGTACTGCAACATCATCAGTGATTTGCATCAATGTGGCCGAGTCCATCCTTTACATCAGCGGCCGTCCATCAGGGCAAGCAAGGCAAGCAGTGCTTGCTCTGTGAAATCTAAAAATAGATATAAATTCAAATCTACCAAAGTGATAGCGATCCCTCACCTATAGGGCCCTATAGGGCCCAGGATACCCACCGCTGTCACCGTCACAAACCATAACACACACCAAAAGTGACATCACATCTGCGGATGTGCTTTGCTGTCATTTCAGTGGGCATTTTATGGTCTTGCGTGGGTGGCACGTGTGGTAGTGGCCAGTGTGGACAGGTTGAAGATGCGAGTGTATGATCATGTTTTTGCCAACATTTCAAAGTTATATCAGGGGAGAAACTCAGAGACTCATGTTGCAACAGCTCGGAAAGATGAGAGTTTCAGGAGAAAACTCCAAATGCTTTACTTCCTGTTTCAGCTTCCTCCGGTTTCTACTCCTGTACCAGCTCTAATGCAGAGGTGGTGACACCTATAGTTCAGGATAATACTGCAGCGAGTCTGTTGTGTCCTCAGCACTAGTTTAAATGGTGACATCACAGTTGGCTCGCGACATGACCAATGCAGCAATTATGATGACTCTGTCCCATAAAGCTTCTCCCATTTCCTGTTTGTAAATTACTGCCATGTTGTGGCCACAGTTGGCTGTAGTCCCTGGAAGCAGGTTTAAGTCTGCCGACAAGAAGCCACTGGGATCTTTAGTTTCTGTTATTTTCATGTACTGTTAACAAACTCTGGATCTAGGCAAGCTTAGAGGCCAGCACTTTTTTCTGGTTCTTTGCACGCGTGCAGTGGGGATAAACCCACGGTCTTTCATAGGACACTAACAGGAGATCAGCGTGCTAGACAAGCTGCTCCTGGCTCTGTATTAACTGCTCTGAGGTCAGTTACAATCTGCATGTTATTGTATACATGCACAGATACGTGCTGGTATTTGTGATTTATCATCTTAACAGACAGGTTTTCTCTTACTGATCACCGTGGCCAGCACAGAGGAGTTAGAGTGCAGTGTGAAGAAACCTTTAATAACTCCTCTCGCTTGTTGGCAAAGAAAAAGCACTGATGATGGAGAGGGGTCATCAACTTCCACCATTTTCAGTTTAATAAAACAAAAATCTTCCCCCACCACATTTGTCAGCAAAATGCAAAATATTTTGACAAAATTGAAAGCTGGACAAAATTTCACAATTCTTCAGCCAGGAAGGGTGCAGATAGGTGAAGATGTCCAGCAAGAGAACATTTTCTCTGCTTAGCCTTCTGTAAAAGTCACTGCACGCCACTGCTTCTATATAAAGTCTATGGACACGACCGGTTTATGGGAAGTTTCTGCCAAAGACCACAATCATATCTGAGTGTGGCAGCTGGTCATGCACCTCGTGAATCAGATCTAGTTGCCACCTACTTGCTATCTTCCTTTCCTGCAGATTTGAAGAGAATAAAAACTGCAGACACCTGCAGTTCAGTTATCTTCAGCAAGCCCATGAGCACAGATTCTTCCACAAATGGCTCGTGAGAGTGACAATCAGTGTTGCTGGCTGTCAGCAGGAGTTACTTCAAATTATTAACAAAACCAGAGCAAGTAGTTCTTTTGAGAAAAAACACTTATTTTTTTAAAATTTCTTACGTTGTTCAGACTGCGCTTATTATCATTCGCTCTCCTGCTTCCATTGGTCTTCAAATCTTCCAGGGAGGTTCAGACAGAGGAAGTAATTTAATGTCGTGTGTGCATGATATGTGTGGCATCTTTTTCTTCACACAGAAATGTATGTGGTGTTCTCGCAGAAACACTCTGACCTATGATTTGACTCGTGCGCGTGAAACAGAACAAAGAGCTCAAAAAAGTAATCAAAAGTTATTACAGGATATTAACAAGCCTGTGTGACACAAGTTTATCCTCACAATGAGGATATCTGACAAACTGCACTGTGAACTCTGACCATCCATCCATCCAGTTTCTTCTGTGTATCCAATTCAAGGTCGCGGCGCTGGCACATGCGCACGATGGTTGCGACTCCTATATCCTGTGGCCTGGCAATGGGAACTACGGCATTTTCAGCGTCTTGCATTTCCGTGTAAACGGAGATCGTTTTTGAAAGGCTTCCGTCTGAACGCGCTACAGGAAACGACACCGTTTACACTGAAAACATTCTCGTGAAAACACGGCCTAAACCCCAGTGAGCGTAGTCCCCTGGAGGTGGTTCTGACCCACTATTGTTCATGTACATAATCACATGCGCCAAGGTGTGAAAGGAAGCGTGCATCATTACAATCAGTGCTTTCGGGTGAAACCAATGTGGGACTTCGCCCCATTCTATCAAGTGACCTGTTGAGGTCACCTGAAAAATGGGGGTTGAGGCGCCTGGGGAGGGAGCTCAGGACAGCATTGCAGATGGGGGAAAGTTGGTGACGTAATCCACCTCCACTGTTCAATGACGGTTGTTCACAGTGGACATAGATGCTTCTTTTACTCCTCTTTCAAACCATCTGTCTTCAAAGTCCAAAATGTGAACATTGGCATCCTCAAAAGAGTGACCTTTGACCTTTAGATGCAGATGTACAGCTGAGTCTTGTCCTGTTGAGGTGGCCCTTCTCTGTTGTGCCATTCATGTGTGAAGAGGCTGTTTGGTTTCGCCAATGTAGAGGTCTGAGCACTCCTCACTGCACTGGACAGCATGCACTGCATTGCTTATCTTGTGTTTGGGGGGGTTTTGTCCTTGGACCAGTTTTTGCCGTAGAGTGTGACTTGGTTTGAAGTATACTGGGACGTAAATTCTTTTGGAATTTCTCTGACAAGCCGTGTCTGGCCTCACAAATGTGCTTCTGGAAGAATGGTCAAAAATTCCCGTAAACACTCCTAAACCTGTGGAAAGACTTCCCCGAAGAGCTGAAGCTGTTATAGCTGCAAAGGGTGGGCCCACATCATATTAAACCCTCTGGATTAAGAATGGCCATGGTTTCATTTTCAGCCCTGGAATTTGCTGCTTTTTTTTATCTGTTTATTTAACCACAAGGGGGCAGTAAACAAGTTATGAAAACAAACCTGAGATGTCACCTTTTAAATGGATGATGCATCAATTAGCAGTTATTATAGTATAAAGATCTAAAAACAGGACATAAGTTAGGAGGTCAGAGGGACGAGGACTTACAGGTTTACCAGTCAGGTGACCCCAGACCGTGGTTTGAGTCTTCTTCTATTTTTTTCTTCTTTTTTTTTCCTTGTACTTTCTCCGGCTGGTTAAGTTTATGCTACAAAATGCCACCTTACAACAGTCACCCTGCCAACTGAAAAATGACGAGTTGGAAGATACAGACCTACATCACTTTTGCCATATCTAGTGCGTCACGCACCACTGCCAAAGGACACCTTGTGTGTAAATGTGACACTCCACCGACTTTGAAAAAAAAATGCATTATTTTATGCCTCAGGAATGAGGACAGGCTTCTTTGAGCTCTGTTTCTGCAAAATATCGGCGTTTATAGCTGCTAAAAGCCCCATTCTGTTCACCGCGGAGTCACTTTCTGTGCCTTTCTGGAACTTGGTGCTGAGCAGGTAACATATATTTGATTTATCAGGGCTTTTTTTTTGCTGAAAGCAGCTGCTATTCTAAGTGCACTGACCAGTACAGTAATAAGGTTGAATAAATCCCAAAGGCAGCTAAAAATCAGAGTCAAATTCTCTCAGTCATTAATCACCACATTGCTTCAGCCTTCTCATGTTGCTGTTATTCTAAAAATATTATATTACAGCAAATAAACTATAGTTAAGGTTAGGCAAAAATGATAATTACAGCTAAAAAAAATAAAAAGTAAAATGCAAATTTGAGGTCTGTGACAGCACAGGAGCCATCCTGCATGAAGGCTGGGCTAACTATGTAAAGGGCACAGCACTTCCTGCACCGGCCAATATGGAAATAATTCCCAGGACACTTGTGCTGAAAATGTCAGGAAGGGAAAATCGTCCAAGGTGGCAGCAATTTAATGCAGCGAGTTTTGACCAATCAGCTGTTTTACGGTCAGACGTTTGTAACTTGTCGGGCTGATGTGAAGTTGTCTTGAGCATTTTTGGCCCTCAAAGGCCGTCGTCCTTCACGTGATTTCAAAAACATTTGTAATTTGTTTCATTTTGTAATTTGTAACTTTAATCCCACAAACATCTGAACATCAACAGATGCTTCAAAGGGGAAAAAAATATCAGAAACAGTGAAATATTGCCGGTGTGTTTATTAAATTACAACCTTTCTGTCCATCTGACCTTCATCGTGTGTAAGGGCATCATCGGTCTCACAGAGGAAATACTGCAGCACGGATGAATCCTTCGGATCCTTTTGGTGTTATATTTAAGTCCTGCACATGTAATCCACCGCGCGGGTCGATGTGATCGCTTCTATAACTTGTAAGCAGTGAATCAAGCAGATAAACAAAAGCAAAACCAGTTTTTATTTGTCTCTTCTATTAAGACGCTCTTTCATTTGCTCACAGTCCAGATGCACTGGAGTCCGTGTGTGATTAGCTGACCTCTGACCTCTGAGCTAAGACCATGAGAAAAGCAAATATAAATCCTTTCAAAGATTAAGAAATGGAGGTGCTGATAGAGAGCAGGAGGCCGGGGAACCTTTGAAACAATCTGTGCAACAACGTTCTTTAATTCTGCTAAAAATCCTCCGGTTTCTTACTTGCCGGTAATCGATGCTGCTATTCATTTATTTATTTATTTATTGTCCGAGTATCAAAATGGAAAAATGTGAAGGAGGGAAACTGAGAGCTGTAGCTTCAGGCGACCGAGCAGAGGATTAAGGTTCATTGTATTCCACTCACTGTATGGAGAAAAATGTGAGAAATGAGAGGCAGTAGAGCGGCGTTTCCTCGTCTGCGGGATTATCTCAGCCGGCCGTGTTGTACGAGGCACTCAGACGTGGTGTTCCTCGCTCTTCCCGCACACACTTGACCTTAGGGGAAAAGACACACTTGACACCTCAGAATCCACGTCTTTGTCAGCCAGTCTGAAAGGAATGAAACCGGCTCCACGTGTGTGACGTAGCCCCGTCTCCAGCGAGGAGTCTTAGTTTGTGAGCTGTAATTAGTGCCTGTGGGACCTCAAAACAATAAGGCTGTTCTCAGCAGAGCGAGGAATGCCTCACTCAATTTAATGTACAATTTAACTTAAACAGCCATCGTAGCTGGATGTTTTTAAAGCACAAACGGTGCCAGCAGTCATTGAAAACTCCATTTTTTATGGCCTGTTTTTAATATTTGTAATATTTGCTGTTGCTATTACGTGTTATAATAGCATTTTAGTCCAAGAGGAACAGATTATAAAAACGAAATCGATTAAAACTTTTATCCATGTTGGACCCAGTTATGCAAGTCACATTTATTTACTATTTAACGATTTTGCCTGAAGCATATGAGGGGAAATATAATTACTGCATGAATTCATGTTCACTGCATGTACTTTTCACTCCACAAATCAGACTTATGTTGTACTTTCTTGTACCACACAATATTTATGAGTCTTGAATTTGCATTGTTATATAAAGGTCTCATGTAAATAAGAACATCGCCCGAGTTATGTAATAATAATAATCACTGTTAGGCTTCACTTGCCAGTGGAAAGAAATTACCTCAGCAGTGAGATCCAATCCTTAAGATAACATCTGAATGTTTCTAGAATGCAATTTTATTCTTGAATAAACTGTCAAAGCAGAAGGAACTGCTCAATAATACTGCAAAAAAAATGTATAAGTACAAAATTTCCAAAGTGTCTCTACAGCCAAAATCAGCACCTGTGCTTTTCCTTCCAGCGGCCACGATGTCAGTGATCTCAGACTGAATGTTGAACCCCGACCAGCACTCATTCGCCCGCAGTCGTTTCCAATGTTCCGATTTTCCTCTTGCGAGATAAGAGCGAAATGAGACGAGCGCGATTCCGGCACAGAGGCCGGTTCCAGGTGCTGCACAGAGAAATTAAAAGGCTAAAAATGAATCTGTGGTATAAAATAAATGGGTAAAAGAATTAAATTAAAAGTATTAATAATACAATAATGTAATGACATAATTATTTTAAACATTTAGTTAAGGGCATTTGGGAGATGTCTGGACTGAAACTCCAAGACTAACAATTTCACTTTTAACTGCTGACAGCTGTTATTCTACAATTTATCTACTATAATCCACGAAATCTGTAAAGCTATAAATAGAACAGAAAAATTATTATATTGTGTTGCATAGAATAATCTATTTATGATTTTGTTCCATCACTTCCTCTCTTACTTCCTGTTTGGTTAGTTTTTGTTCTTTTATTTTAGCCTGTTGTTCTCTTTTTTTCTCCCTTTCCTGTGTTCTGGTTGGGTTAAAATCACGGACCGAACAATGCTGTAGCATCAGCATATAATCGTTATAATCACACCTGAAGCATCCATCAGTTATACAGCTATAGGCTCAGGCTGCTGGGGGGCGTTCCATGATGCACTGGGCATTTCTTCTTGGGCTCATCTCTGTTCACTCACCAGCTGTTTGTACACCACTGCTGCATGGCATTAACTCTTCTCTTATAGTTTGTGCATTGTTCTTGCCTCCATATGCTTACCCCCACCCACCCGGTCACAGCAGAGCCCTCCCCGAGCCTGGCTCTGAACAAAGTCTCTTCCTGCTGAAAGGGAGTTCTTCCTTCCCACCATTGCCAAGTGCTGCTCATAGATGACTGTCTAATTGTTGAGCTTTTCTCCCTGACGTTGATGGGTCTTTACCCATAGATAAAGCAGCTTGAGGTGACTGTGAGTTAAATTGAATTGAGTTGTTAATTCCTGCTGAATATAAGACTGCAGCTGAATTCAAACACCCCGGAGACCGAACACTGACTGGACCTTAACTTAAACAGTGGAAACTGCACCACATATCCACAACCATCAAAGTGTAAACACAGCGTGACTGAAATAGCAATACTAGTAAATTAATATTTTTAACTTAAACATTTACATGCATGGATGGATGGACATTTGAGTTAGCAGGACACTATTATTATCACATTATATATCATTCACTCTGTGTTGATTAGTAGGGCTTCATATATAACATGATTTTGCTCAAAGGCGTTTTTTGCACGGAACATAGCAACAGAGCAGAACTCAAATCTCACTGAAAACAAATATTGCAGATTGCGCAGTAGCTTGCTTTTCCTCAAAGGCATCAGTATTTGCAGTATCCAGCTGTATTCACAAAGAACAGTACATCGCTGCACATATTCTTACAGCAATTTGTCACAGTAAATTGCAGGGGGATTTCTAAGACCATCCAGCCGCTCATTCAAGCATTGTGCTGCATCACGACTTAAAAACCACTACTCCTTGCTTTGATTCTGCTCTAGCAAACCGACAGCACCGACAGTCCTCTCGCAGTCGAGAGGTCTCTCAGGGTTACGTTGTTTGAGGACATCAATGATGTCCTACTGTCATGGCTCGGTCCATTTCAGTAATACATTTATTACAGTGCTCACTGATAACAGAAAAATAACTTCAAATGAGTCAGGGTCGGCACTTGGATTCATTTTTATCTGTTGCTCCTGGCCAGCTCGTGAAATTGCAACCTAAATAAAAACCTGAATAAAAATCTTTGTCACAGAAAGTTCGTGCAATACGGATAATACAGACTGAGTAATGCTCCAGTACAATCAACGCAACCGATATTGTAACACAAAAGTAGATTAAAAACACAAAACACGGCAGATGTCAAATAATTTGTCTCCCATAATGACACAAAGCATCACGCGCACGTTAGCCAAATGCTGCCTGAACTATTATTATGTATCCACTTATGTCCGTTTCTATGCAGAAGGTAATGTTGTGATGGAGTTCTTGCTCACTATTTACCTTGAGTCCTATTTTATTCAGCATTATAGTGAATAACTCTGTTACTGCTGTTATATGATAGTTTATGTACTGTTACATTTAAACACTCATTGCTTCCCTTTCTGCATCGCTTCGCCTCCATTAAGAGCTCCTGACAGTCGCTGCAGCGGCTTTAATGCGATCATTTATTTCTGTTACAAAAGAAAAGTTTGGTCCAGTCGGTCCTCTGAGCGTAGAGCTGCTCTGCAAGTCTGACGCGAGCCCGTGCGTGTCACCATCCGCCCGGTCTCTCAATGTCCCGACTCA
Organism: Cichlasoma orientale; assembly: GCA_034780415.1. NCBI lineage: Eukaryota > Metazoa > Chordata > Actinopteri > Cichliformes > Cichlidae > Cichlasoma > Cichlasoma orientale. The sequence continues at coordinate 15,529 of JAVDPK010045097.1, forward strand.
ACAGGCCCTCAAGGACAAACCAAGCAAGACACATAAAGCCCGGAGCATTAATTATTCAGAAAGGAGACGGTTGTCGGAGGCAGATAAATGTGTTTTACAATTCCACTCGTGCTTTTCGGTGCAATTTAAGCTGGAGGGAGGGAAGAACCGGGCTGTGGTTGTCCATTATCGTGCACTTTATCTCCTGAAATGAACAAACCCTTCAAAACAAATGCAATTCAGTAAATTGAATGGCAGCAAATCCAGACAGCCGGGGGGAGGGGGGGCGTGGGAACGTTAGCATGCACGTGGGAATGTTTCATGATTGGGAGAACACCTTGAAACTTTTACTTGTTTGCCTTGAAATTAAGGCCCTGCCCACACATATGTGGGGATTTTAGTAAACAGAACCTTTTCTGAGTTTCGGTTTTTGTCAACATGTGAACACGTTTCAGACTGGAGCCGTAGATTCTGTAAAGGTCCTTCCAGGGTGAAGATATTCAGAAAACTCTGCGTTATTTCTGCATTTAAATGTGGACGAGGAAAACAAATATTTTGTCTTTCAATCTCAACGATGTTCACCTTTACCTCCTAAAATCTTCGCTTTATAGAATGCCCGTGTGGATACAGCCTAAAATATATTTTTATTGTTGTGGTTATATTTGTCTAACAGATGCCACAAAAAACAATGAGGACAATGAAACAATGACAATAAGGGATCACAAGAGCATCTGCATTTTATCGGTGAAGTAAAACGCCCACACAAACAGCACAGGCTCCAAATGAAAATAAATCACAGCTAGAGACAACACGTACAGCTGTGGTCAGAAGTTTGCATACTCTCGTCACGGTCGTGAATGCCATGGGTGGTTCTGGTACGCTGCAGAAAGTGGGTGGAAGAATGAAGGAGGAGGACTACGTCCAAATTCTTCAACTTCATCTCAAATCAAAGGTGGATACAGCTGTGTTTCAGCAGGACAATGATACCAATGACGCATCAAAACTGGTTCTGGAGTGGATAAAGTGGGCTAACATTAAGCCCGACCTCAGCCCTACTGAAAAACTGTGGACTGCACTTAAAAAACAGCCAATTTAAATGAACTTTACCAAGAAGAATCGTCAGATATCCAGCCAGAGTCGTGCCAAAAGCTTGTTGATGGCTGCCAAAAGTGTCTGGCTGAGGTGCAAATTGCTAAGGGACATTTAACCAAACATTAGTGGGGGTGCACGTGTATATATTTGGTGTTGTTCTTCAATGAAAATTAGAATATTCTCCACAAATAATGATAAAAGCATCTGTCAAAGAGAGGGGATATCACTAATATTATCTCTGGCTCTCAGCACAGAAGCCTCGCCCACCTGATGATCAAACTTTGGGAGGGGCAGTCAATCAAAGTTGGCTTGAAGGGAGGGTGACCTGAAAGACAAAGGTGCAAAACACGGCTGCACCGAGTCCCCATATAAGACAGCGAAGAATAATTATGAACTGTGAATCATGCAAAGCAACTCTAGTGCAGCCCAATCATAATAATATGGAGCTTTAAATAAGCATAGCCCCCCCCTTTTGATGTTGCAGGTCACAAAGCTGGAGGTAATTTTCACCGTATACTGCTGGCTGTCCAACATGAAAGCATTAAGTACCAAAAGATGTAATTACTCTAGAAAGGCTCAAGTATCTGAAAAGTGTGCTGACATTTAGCACTTGAGTGAGTGTTTTTGCACTTTACTGAAAATATGTGAAGCACGAGGCTTTGAAGTTGTTAAAAGCCACTTTTGTGTAATGTTAATTATGCCTCTGCATTTGGGCGGCTTGCTCCTGTTACCCTGATATTTGCCGTTTTGTGTGACTCTTCGTTTTCTACAATCTCTGGAACAGAAGCAGAAAGTGCAAAAGCAACGCAGGCCCTGACCCACAGAGCCAGAGTAGTAACATTAATGAGCTGCACGCCAGGCTGAAATATACAGGAACGATCCTCTAAGTTGTGCCAAGTCCTTTATTTTCTGTAATTTTCATGAGACCACTCACAGGTTCTCGCCGTATCATAATTCAGCTGCCTGGCAATGTTCAAAAAAGTGTTCAAGTCATTTTTTTCTGCACTTTTTTAAGTTGTTACGAATTTTAGTCCCAAAGTCAGATCACTTTGCATATTTAAACTCAGCTGCATCGTGTGTTAGTCAACACGGCTGTGACTCGGGTGGGAGCAGGCTGGCGTTTGAACCACGGCTTATTTCGCCTTCCCCTCCAATCAAGAGGATTAAATGAAATGTCAAAAAAAGTAACTCAAAGGGCCAAATTGTATGTTATTTTTGACATAATTCGGGGACCGGAAGTAGGGGGCGTGGCCGGAAGCGGCCCGCGAGCCGCAAGTTTGGACACCCCTGGTGTAGACTAAACATTTTTGATATTCCTAACAAATAGCTGGTGTGACATAATGTAAGAGCTAATGTTTAAAAAAAAGCCCTAAACCAGCCCAGTAATTAAAATTACCAAAATAAACCATCATCACATGAATCAACACATTTAAACATAAACACTCTGAACCTCCATCCATCCTTCCCCAGATTAATGTTTAAGAGATGAATGATTGCTTTTGGAATTATTTTTGGTGTACTGACCCTCAACCGTACGATGGTATATTATTACACATATGTAACCTTCAAACAACGCGCCTGCCATGTGTAACAGTCTTTCTTTGTCTGATGAATTCTTTGTCTGATGAATTCAGACTCAAACCACGGGAGACTTTTCACTCTAAAAATAACACTTCCCATTACTGGTAAACTGACTTTGACATGTAAAATTGATGGAGGTCTCCCTCATAAAAAAACCACAGTTCCAGAATCAGGGTTAAGACTGTGAATGAATTCATTATTTAATGCTCCAAAATATTAATGCACCGATCCCAGCAACCACCTGTTTTCTTAGCTCCTTTGAACCTTTTCCCGTCTGACAGCAGTTGTGTGTAGATTATGCAGTTGTCTGCGTGGAAGCCCGAATGTCTAAATGTTTATACGCGTTCCGATCAGTGCTGCATCTGCGAGCTGCTTCAGTTGTTGCGTGGGCAGAAAGATCTCGGGATCTCTGCATGCTCTGTCGCAAAGTGCTCCACCTAAACGCCTCTACTACTTATCTTCCTCCGGGGATTACAAAGCATTGCAAATAAATGCCGAGCGGCGTAACTGACAACAGTCACATTATTGCGGCACGCCTGGCGATAAGACCCCGTGTGCGCGGCGGGGCTCTCTGTGTGGCCTTTCTGCAGCTGTCTGAAAGTGGAGCGCGCACACACGCAGAAATGAGAATCTGTGCGGTGTGAAATGGTTTTGATGTGACGATTAATCCTCCTCTCACAACGACTCACCAAAAAGCCAGAGACGGAGAGCAAAAATGTCAGTGGACCTCCCCATCAAACAGGTTTCTCAGCCAGATGCCCCTCTCTACATATAAAACAATTAGCTCACATCTCTTCCACTTAATTTCCCACCATCACCTCATCATTTTCTCCCCGCCGCCCCTCGCTGCCTGGCCACGCCTCCGCCTCTGGCCACAGTACTGGAGAATGCCCTCAGTAAAGGTCAAGAGAGAGGAAGACAAACTTACTGTGTGATCTTTAGCAGCAGGAGGCATGTCCACACGGGATTTTACACAAGGTTAAATCTAACACACGGGTGTGCGCTTAGGTGATGATTAACATTTTCGCATAGCTGAGGGTGATGGATGAGTCTCTCCGTGGGAGGTGTTTTAAAGGCAGCTGAGGTTTTGAAAAATCAGAGAACTCCTCTCTCTGTCCTGAATACTTTCAAGTAATAAAACACGGCTTTATCAGATGGTTCCTGCTTCACCCAGCCCAGTAAAGGAAACTAAAGCGGGTGATGTATGTGACCTCTGGCTTTTAAAAGGCCCTTACGCTCAGAAAATAATGCACCTTATTGTAGCCTCAGAGGTTTAACGACTTGTCTCTGGGGCAGTGTCCTTTAAGGTCTGGCTGTTATCCCTTTGACGGAGTGTGCTTACTTGTACTTGAACCCCTGGTGGTAATTTTGTACCCTATGTGGGGGTAATTTTTGTAATGATACAAAAACTGAGCTGGTAAAATAAGGTATAAAACATCCATCTATCAGGCTGCAGGAGGGGCGAGACCCTGCCCCAGCTGCCACTGGGCAAAGGGTAGGGTGCACCTCAAAAGGGTTTGAAAAGGTCATATTGGGGAAGCTGCATTTGTACAAATGTGCATTTCTGTAGATTGCACCTGTAAGACAGACATGGACTTTAACTGTACCCACAGTTCAAGGAGTGCAGCTGTAAACCGAACTGCTGTAAGTAATCTGTGTCTCTGCTGAGTTACCTTACATGGCTGCTGCTGTTGCCGTGGAGAGAGGAAAATAGCAGCCAGCTGCTCCAGAGGTGGAGTCGGTACACATGAATGTGAAGCAGGCCATCGCTGGAAAACAACATGCACGCTCAGCAGAAGTCTTGGCCGGGGGGGGGAGTAAGGTTAATAAAACCTCCCAGCTTCCCAGAGCAAAGTCACGAAGGAACCTTGTTCTATGCTGGAGGTTTCTTCCAATTATATCAGATTATCTGCCCTTGGATGCGTCGCTCTCTGAACAAAACTCCCCGGTATTCTAGTTAACTTGATGGCAACCTTTGTTTTTCCTTTGCTTCTTACCCTTTTGAGCCAGTGAACCTGTCAGAAAACATCTCTTTGCGCTCGTACACAGAGAGGAAAGTGGACCTAATTTTACATGTCGCAGTTTTAAACCCAAGGGGGGGGAAGTCAGCAATTTCACTGCTTTCTTTTAACGGGGAAAAACACAGCTGGAGTCTGGTGAGAAGAGCAACAGTCAGGGGGTCAGTTTCTCCCCTCAGCGTTTCAAATCTCAACAGACATCAGTGCGGCTGCACAGAACTGTGAAAGAAATGTCATTTATTTTGATTGAGATGGATTTTTTTTCCCCCCCAGATCTGCTGAACATTAGTTTTTCATGCCGGTGTTCATTCTGAGCTGCAGGTTCAAGCTAAAGGGCACCGAAGAAAACACGGAGCACTGAGCCGGCCGATTCTGGGAGCAGCTAATCAGAGCTTTGTTTGCAGAAGGCTGGAAACGAGCTAAAACCGGGCTGTCGAATTTGCATCACGTTACAATGAGGATGACTTGGTTCTCTTCTTCATGGTGCATGTGTTTTCATTATAAATATGCTACTGCTGTCACCTGCAGGGCAAACACAGCACTGCACGTCATCCTCTCGATTTGTTTTCCTCCACCAGAAAAGTCAACATCATTAAAAATAGATGGAGCTGAAATAGAGCAAACATCTTCTCCTGTGTCACGAATTATGTTTGCACAGATTTCTCTCCCACAAAAAACATCCAGCGGGCTGTTAATGACGACTCAGCAAAAAAAAAAAAAAAAAAAAAAAAAATTTCATGTTATCTCGGTGGATTTCCAGAAAACAAATTAACTGCAAAGAACAGGATGTACGGCTTCAGCGGCGATGCAAAATGCAGCAGACGGCAGATTTTAGATGTTAATCGGGACAATTAAGACACGTGTGGGAGAGTTTATATCCTCGCTGATCAGAATTAATCAGGATGAAGGTAAAAGAAATCAGGGTCCAGCTGGAATGTGGCATTTTGACTTCCAGCTGTTCCACTTGTGTTACAGTATCTGAGTTTGTTTGTTTTACATTTAAATGTGTGTAACTGACTGGATTAGACAGCTGCTTCTGCGGCTGCTGCTGCTGCTGCTGCTGCTGCTGATGAAACACATCTAAATCCAGCGTTCTGACAGAAGCAGGTTCGCTTGACAGTGAACGCAAACACCAAATTGTTTAGTGTGCAGATAACACGGCCGGGAGATGATAAGAAGATCTGTCAGCCAGCGAGAATGAGGAACTCGGCCGCACCTGATCGTATCTCATTGTTTTATTTCAAACTTTCATCCAAACAAGCTACAATGTTTCTTCTCCGTGAATGTAAAACAGATTATGGTTACAACTTATCATCTTCTTCCGCGTCTTTGCTTCCAATTAAATGATGTTTTGATGATGAAAAAATAATTTCCTTTTGACTGATGAATTTTAGATTTCAGAAATTAAACCTTTCCCGTTCCCAAACACATTCATTCAGTGATCTGTTCTTTCATTACACAGATAAGCCAAATAATTAACATGTAAAGCTACACCGAGATCGTTCTCTCGGCCGCTTTTTTCATTCATCGCCTCCTTTCAACAACTGATACCAACTAGAAAAAAGCATTTCCTTGCAGAAAATGCCACTGTGAATGCTTGCAGCTTAAAGATCGGAGCTGAAATGCCAA
>JAVDPK010045458.1:0-21769 GCA_034780415.1 Cichlasoma orientale
TATCTATCTATCTATCTATCTATCTATCTATCTATCTATCTATCTATCTATCTATCTATCTATCTATCTATCTAGGTTTGGTCTTGTTGGTAATAACAGGTAATAACAAGCATGAATGTAATGTATGTGGAAGGTGATGATGGATGTCAGTTGCAGGGAAAAAAAAAAACAAAAGCTGAAATTGGAGACGTGTGACTGGACACCAGCATTGTGCACTTCTCACAGCAGTGCTGTGCACCACAGAGAACTCTATAAATGAACCTGCAAGGGAAAGCCCCTTTGAACATGCCCAGAATGAGTGGCAGGACACTCTGAACACGACTCTGTCTTGCCATTGCGGCAGGAACAGTGGAACCTGTATGAAGGGCTCTGATAGGCCCAGTGGGGAGGAGATTGCTCTGCCCCTGATTGGATGATTAGGGGCTGCGGGGGCTCAAATCAGCCGTTTTCAGGAAGAGAGTGGTTTGGTTAAGTGGATTGGCACTGTGTGTGCTCTGTGTGTGCTCTTTGTGCTTGTGTGTGTGCTCTTTGTGCTCTGCGTAGGGTTTGGTACCTATTCCTGTGTTTATACGTGTGAGCTCGTGTGCCTGTGTGCGTGTGGGTGTGTTCAGAAGTCAGGCTAAGTTAGGAAGATTAGCAATGAGAAAAAAAAACACAGAGACAGAGACAGGGCAGAAGGGTGGTAACAATAGGTGTGTGTTTATGAATTTACCTAATGGAAGATGGATGGATAAAGCAGGAGACAGGAGACAAAAGGAAAGGTAAATAAGCATAAGAAAATGGCAACTATATAAAAAGAAAAAAAAAGGATGAAAGGAGTATAGTAAGAGTGGTACAGGTGGTTGAACAAAGAACTGTGGTTATTTTAGTCTGTTGGGTACCCATGACAACTGAGGGACTGAGATGTGCGTGTGTGTGTGTGTGTGCGTGTGCGCTCAGGCTGGCTCGATCTGTTCTTACACGCTTCCACTGCAGCTGCTGTCATTACTAGCTGGTAGGATGTGAAACAGCTTTTAGAGACTTGCGTGTGTTTTGCGTCTAGCTCCTGCAGGCTGTGTGTGTGGACTCAGCATGTTTGTTCTGCTGTACCTTTTTTTTTTTTTTTTTCATGTGAGTTTTAAATATCAAAAGCATCTTGCAACAAAAGACTGCCAAAACTGCGCTCAGCATGCGACTAAAATAGGTATGAGGCACTTTCCTGTACGTTACATCACACCAACAAAGGAGAATCCTATTATCCCCGAGATCCGTCTGCACGACCATAAGTTGGTATTTCTCATTGTAAAGAATATTCCATTGTATCGTTATGCTGTAGATAAGTCCTAATTATTCTATTCTGATTATATTTGATTAAGCCATTCTCCTCACACTCTAAGAAATTACACAATCTCGCTGAAGGAGTAATTTCCTACTTCAAAAGCTGATTAAGCCAATCAGAGCACAAAGGACTGGCTCTTGTCATGACCCAGCATGCGTGATGTTTAATTATCTAAAACTGCTAACAAAGTTTTAATTTTCTTGTCTTCTCTTTGTGATGTGCTTCAGAGTTACGTGGCCTGATAACACATTTAATGAAGTCCAGAATGAGCTTTTTAGCAAGCCTTGAAACCTTAATTACAGTTCAGTGATATTTTTCCACTGCACATTACTGTAAAAGAGGAAGTTTAGTCAGCTATAGAATAAATAAAGAAATAAAATCAAAAGAAGGAACAATAGCAAATCCTTCTATCTTCTTGTCAGCCTGTGGTTTATATCTATGGAGGTTCATAGTTTTAAAGGTACTGCTTAAAAGAAATGGCACTAGAATCACTTTATGGTACAGCGTTGCAGTGATTAGCACGGTCACCTCACAGCATTGTTTGAATCCAGCATCTCTGTGTTGTGTAGGTTAATTAGTGGTTTTGTGAGTGTGAGAGTGAATGGCTGTCTGTCTCTCTGTGTTAGCTCCAGCCCCTCGCCCCAGCTGGGATTGGCTTCATCCCCCTGGCAACCATGAATCAGATAAGCAGAAGTAAATGACTGCATGGTTGGAGATGTACAACACCTAAAAAATCTTAATAAGAAAAGATAAAACCAGTGAAGTGAGCTTAAACCTCAGAGATTCCCCCAAAAGAAAAACACAAGGCATGGTCAATATAAAATCTAAAGAGGTCAAAGTTTGACAGCAGCATTATTTGATTTGTCACGTAAAACACAACTGACCTGTCCTTTTGTGGGGCGTTCACACTCGGAGAAACTGCTTAAAACAGGGGTCATCGACCACCACACAGAGCCACGGTTCCCCTCGCCAGAGCAAGCTCCACCTGCCAGGAATTTCTTTGTGTCCTACTCAGTCCATGCTGGGACTGCTGCAAGCGGCTTCCCAACTGTGTCCTCCCAGTTACCCTCTTGAATTTTCCTCCATGCTCTGTAGAAGAGGTGTAGCTCATTAATTAAATGATTCGATTTTTATGTATGACAGGAAACAAGAAGAAAGAATACTACTCAAAAAAAATTAACACCTAAAAATTTTGGGGAACACGGACAACTTTTTTCACTTACAGTTGTGGCATCACTTTGTTCTCAGCATATTATAAAATTAAAAACAAAACAAAAGCAAAACTAAAATACAGACTTCCTTCAGTAGGATTTACAGTTCTAGAATCATAAGAGATAAAAATCTGGTTAATTTGGAATGGATTTGGGGTGGGGGGGGGTGCAGCATGACATGTGTTGCTGGGGTTTTGTTGGTGAGAAGGTTGCAGCTATGATAATTATGGACACAGTAGACACTACAGTAAAACACACTTAAAAACTATCAAGTTTATCCAATTACCCCACTCGGTGCTGAGGTGATGAAAGATGCTTAACTGAGCAAAGTGGTAACTATGCACAGCAGGCTTGCTAAGTTTTAGATATAATTACCTATTTGATTGAAGCTATAGTTATGCGGAAAGAGAGATATTTAAAGAGTTAATAAATCAGCTGACGGCAGGAATGCAAGTCCAGGGGTAAAGATGTGCAGATACTCATGGCACTGGATTCTTTTTCTGGCAGAACTTTTTCCAGAGACCCAACTCTTACTAGCCATGGTTCCCGTATTTTATCAGCAAAACCCCCCTTTTAAATCATAAATTACCTTAAGCAACCTTTTCAGATATATTATCAGCTGAGGAGCCTATCCCAGCTGTCATAGGGTGAAAGGCAGGGTACACCCTGTACAGGTCGCCAGCCTGTCGCAGGGCCAACACAGAGAGACAGACAACCATTCACACTCACATTCACACCTATGGGCAATTTAGAATCACCAATTAACCTAACCCCACTAACTGCACGTCTTTGGACTGTGGGAGGAACCCGGAGAAAACACATACAGACACGGGGAGGACATGCAAACTCCACACAGAAAGGCCCAGGCGGATTCAAACCCAGACCTTCTAGCTGTGTTGTGTGTGTTAGCAAAACAGTGCCAAAACATATTCACTGATTTCAGACAGTAACACGCACAAGCATATTTGATCGCTTTGACCTTGATGGCCTCTTCTGATAGATTCCCACAAATGTGTATATTTAGTACATCTTTGGAGTCATACTCAGCTCCGTCTTTCCAAAAAATTCTGCCATTTTTTTTCATTAACTAATCAACTATTTCACATTATCTTACCCACGCGTTTCCCTCGTTTGTGCAGATTCTAAACACCAGTCTCTTGACAGCGAAGTCTTGTGTCCTGCATGTTGTTGTGTCCTTCATTGCAAAAGTGTGGAAAGTGTTTAGAACAAGCCAGTCTTTAGAAATGTTTTGGAAATAAACGACATGATCAAAACCTGCTGTGGAGACTTTTCCCCATTGCTGTGATCAGTATGTAAGCGCATGGCTTTCTAATAGCATGCACAACATTTTTGAAAGACAAGGCACTCATAATTTACGCTACATCTTTTCACTTCTCGCTTCTGCGACACAAATATAAGCCAAGGTGTTGAAAACGTGCGTGTTAATGATTGCAGGCGCGCACCGTGTTTGTGTTTGTGAGAGAACGTGACGGTTTCTTCTCTGCTTTGCTTGTCATTACATGCGTCTGTTTCTGTGTAAATGTTTTTCTGCTCTAAGCGTTTCTGTGTGCAGGGGCGCTCATGTGAACGAGGAGTGTGTGCGCGCGTGTGTGTGTGTGTCAGAGTGTGTCTTTTTCAGCTGTTTGTCCTGTCCTGTTTTATTGCGCAGTTTCTTCACAGTAAACATCTGTTCAGTCGTTCTCTCTAGAGGGACAGTGGACCCTCTCCGTACCTACAACTGTGATTCCACCAGCTAATGAGCCTTTCTGACAGACACACACAAACTCGAGTACAGCCTCACAGTGCTGTGCACACATACATAAATGAGCGTTTACGCACAAAAACATCAACTCAAACGCAGCATGTCTCACACAGAGGCACGCATTTTAAAATAATTGTGTCTAATCCCCTTGAAGCTTCAGGAAAAAAAAACAAACATTTTGTGTGAAAACAAAAATCACGTGTATCAGTTTGTGCAAGTTCTGCATCATCAGCACCATCAAACCACAACTCCAGCACAATGTGCGTCTTATTAATCACATGTTTAACAGAGCAGTCAACTCTCTCGGGGGAAGAATGTGTCACTTAATCTGTTCAGCTCTGACGAGTACAGAAAGAAAAACAAGTATTGGCCTTAACGATGCGAGCATTTAAAGTGTTGTTATTTAACATCGAAATTACTGCTGATTTGATGGAAATAAAGACAGTGTTTGTTGTTCCCTTACTGCCTATCATGGAGACTCAGCAATCAAAGATGTAGACTAAAGGTCATCTCTTGGTTAAAACAAGCCAGTAAAAAGGTCTGGGCATTGGAATTTAATGCCTCCCAGACACCTCCCTGTGGAGCTTTTCTGGGGCTGTCTAACTGGGAAGAGATCCCAGAACAGACCAACACACTCGAGGGATTTGATGTCCCATTTGGCCTTTAAATTTCTCCACAAGAGGAGCTGAAAGATGCGGTGGATGGCAAATCGACTCCACTTGCCGCAATTAAGGCCCAGTCCTGAGGAAAAATACACTGATAAGATAAAGAGAATTGAGACACGTGCGTAATACTGATACATTCTTTGAATTAATGTGGTACAAGATGTAAAATCAAGCTGACAGTAGCTGGTGGGCTCCGTGAAGGATGAAAGCAGCAACGTTGCACTGCTGCTTTTTTAAATTATAGGTAAATGTTGGAGTCGATAAGAAGGACAGAAAACATTCAGATTTGAATTGCTGGTTGGATGCGAAAGGCAAAAAAAAAGAAAAAAAAAAGAAAGGCGCTGTATTTGTAGAGCATTTTTCTAGTCTTATTGACCACTCAAAGCACTTTACACTACAAGCCACATCCATACACATATCCACAGAGCACTTTGATTGCATACATAAAGCACTCTCGCTATCTACACGTAGACTGGAGGCAGTTTTTTAAAAAACCCCAAGGACTCTTCATCATGTGAGGATGAGTGGACAACCTGCTCTGATTCTTCAGTCAGTGGATTTATAGTTAACAATTTACTGTAAAAAACAAAACAAAACAATTGTCAAACAACACAAAACTTGCACGAAACCTTGCTGAGAACCACAAACTGTACCTATAAATCTAGGAGCAATGGTCCAGTGTAGTAGGGCATGGGTCAATTACAGGAGAGCTATTCATACTAAAAATATAGGGCACTCGAGCTATTGTAATGCACTTCTGTATGTAGTCATGAAATCTTTATCTAAATTGAAGAATGGGGAAGTTCTGTGGAGAAAAAGCACTGACCCTGTGATGTTTCGCTTTCTACGCTTAAAACATTCATCTCTCCCGCGTCCATCTGTAAAGGGAAGCACATGTTTCAGAGTGCAATCTGAAAATCTGCGCGCTCTGTCTTACTTAAATATCGAGGGACTCAGAAATAGCAAGATATCCTACTAGGACATATATTGTTGCAATTCTCTGCGCTCAAAATTAATCTTGCCGACCTTAAATGCAGAGGAGAAAGTGGGGAAACAAAGTTTGGGCTCTTTGTTTGATGGAGGAACACTGTGTCAAAAGAAAACTAACACAGCTGTTTTCACAACTACAGTTGAGGAATCTAATCAATCCAGTTTTAAACTGAGAAGTGCTTCCATACACAACCTATGAGAGCCAATTAAGAATCATCAGATAACCTAATTCCAGACAGAAACTCCCCAGCCAACCATGAGGCTCAAACCCAGAACCTTCTTGCTGTGACAGGACAGTACTAAGATATTTATCCAAGTCACTGATGTAAATATTGAAATTGCTGATGTGGCAGTAAGGTAAGACGGGTACACTGTGGTCAAAAAGGGATGGACATCAGCGACAACACTCAGGTACGCTGTGGTGTTTAAAGATGCCCAAATATCCCCCACATTATTACACCAACACCACCAATCCGAACCATTGATACAAGCTGGCACAGAGCCACGAGTTCCTGTTATTTACACCAAATTCTGACCCTACCATCAAACTTGTTGCAGCAGAAGTCGAGATCAGTCCAGACAACCTTTTTCCAATCTTCTGTTGTCCAATTTCGGTGAGCCCGTGAGAACTGGAGCCTCAGTTTCCTGTTCTTAGCTGACAGGAGTGGCACCCGGTGTGGTCTTTTGCTTCTGTAGCACATCTGCTTCAAGGTTGTGTGTTCAGAGATGCTCTTCTGCATACCTTGGTCGTAATGAGTTGTATTTGAGTTACTGTTGCCTTCCTATCAGCCTAGTGGCCATTCTCTTCTGACCTCTGACATCAACAAGGCATTTTTGTCCACAGAACTGCCGCTCACTGGATATTTTTCTTTTTCAGGCTATTCTCTCTAAAGTAGAGAGTAGATCAGCAGTTTCTGAACTACTCGGATCAGCTGGTACCAACAACAATGACCGTTCTTCTCCATTCTGATGCTCAGTTTGAACATGAACTGGTCATCTTTACCGTGTCTCTATGCCTAAATGCATTGAGTTGCTGCCTTGTAATTGACCGATTAGGCACTCACATGAACTGTGTAGCTAATAAAGTGACCAGTAGGTTGCCATGTTTTCTGAACACTTTTCAGTTCATATATCTGTGATGGGGCACAATGAGAAAAGTGGAAAGGTGAACCAAGGTTTCAGTGTGTGTCTTGTGGATTTTATTTTTCAAATTTATTTTTATAGTTTGCTACAGCCCGACCCAAGCACTGGACACTCTTAATTATCCCCTTATACTCCCAATTTTCTCACATTCCTCTCTCTTTGTTCCACTTCTCAGTGTTAATTATTTTTGGACTTACAAATTTTTTTGCAATTCTTAAAATTTAAACTGAATTGTAAAGTGTTAGGTTTATGTAGAACACCGCCTTTGAGAGTTAAAAGGATCTGCAGACTTTGCAAAAGTCAGAAAGCACCGACTTTGCTTTAGATGAACCAAAGTCTAATGAAAGAAGATCAGAGATGCATGACACAGAACGAGATTAAATGTGGGATAAGGGAATTTCTTTGTTTGGCTTTTAGCTCCTTAATTTTTCCTCCTTCAGTGTGTATTTTATCTTTATCACATTAGATTTGTTTGTAAACTTTTGTGGTCTTTTATTCCCTCTGCCAACCAATAGCTGTAGATGAAAGCTGAATAAAATTTTTAAGTAAATGCTTCTTTTTTTTCCCCATGAGTGGACCTCCATTTATTGTATTGTTCTGTAAAATATGACTGTAGTAATGGAGGATATTGTGCAGTGCATCAATCTTTTTGTTTACAAACCTCTTGTAGTAAATCCTCTGATCTCATGCTGTGCTAATCACGGACAAGTTACCATGCACGCCTACATACTGGAGAGCCATCTAAACTTGCTGTGCGGTCGTAAAGGGTTAAATCAAAATGCCAACTTTTAACTCTCATCAGCTCAGAGTGATGTCTGAACCCTTGCTATTTGGGAGCTAAAGGGTTACATCTCCCACGCATTTCTTTTAAAATTGACATAAACCTACTTGAGTATCGTAGTATTCAAATGTTATTTCTAATTGAATGTGGTGAAGCACAATAACTGTTTAACAGTTATCTATTGTTCAAAAAGAGGACCCAAATGAAGGACACGGCAAGCAGGTACAATAAACAAAAGACATTAATTTAAAAAATTAAAAAAAACCCTCAAAGTAGCAAAAAAAAAAAAAAAACACAAGAAGTGCCTGAAGGAAAAACTTAAAAAAAAAAAAGTTGAGCTCAACACTCACCTGTCTTAACTGCACAGTTATATTTACACCACAGGTACCACTGTCATCCAACAACAAGCAAAGCATAACAAGAACCTAATAATGCGTTTTCCAGACCTCCTTCTTCAAAATCGGATGAGCCCCCATTTTTTTACATTCCTTTAAAAGTAACAAAAAGTGTTTGAGTTGAAATAAAAAAGCAGACAAGGTTGTTAATAAAGTAAAGACTTTTTATTAATAATTAAACTAAAAGACAGTTTAGCTGCTCATCAACAGTAGAAACAAAACATCACAAACCCCTGGAGTTGGTGACTAAACAAAGAGTAAGTTAAAAAGGTTAAATCACCAACAACACAGAGCAGGCGTACGCAGCCACAGTTCAAAAACTAGAAAACAAGAAATGTCTCTGGCACCAGTGCGCTCCTCTCTCTGGCCTTCAGCACTATGGCCTAATTGCTGAGTAGAATCAGCTGTACAGAAGGCTCGTACCTAGAGTGAGGGCAGGACATACCCACACAGGCAAAAAGGGAGAGGCAAACAGAAGACAATTAAAGTTGCAAAATGAAACAGGAAGTGACTGCCATGAAACACACAAATACAGAGGGTGACACAGAGACGTATGAGTCTGCATACATTTGCACATCCCAGTCTGACTGCCTAAATATTTAGACATACAGGCTGTGTGTAAGGGGTGGTTAGCACTGTTGCCTCACAGCAGGAATGTCCTGGGTTCCACCTTGGCCTGAGCCCTTCTGTGTCGAGCCTCCCCGTGTTTGTACTCTGGTTTCCTCCCACATTCCACGACCTGCCCAGAGTGTACGCTGCCTCTCACGCTATGACAGCTGGGATAAGTGGTGAATGGTTTGCAAACAGGTGACAGGGTGTAATGAAGCGCTTCAACTCAGAGGGAATCATGGGACACCTGAGAAATCATTAATAGGGGAGGGTTGAAAAAGGGAGATAGCAAAACCAAACCAGTCCTGCTGAACCATAACAGAACTGGAGTATCAGCCCTTATTCCCCACTATTCAGTGGTCAACCTCTCTAATTGTCAGGTTTGGTTCCTGTAGTCAGCTTTCAAAGTCTTGTGGAAAGCCTTCCCAGAATAGCTGAGGCTATTGAAGTAGCTTTTTAATGCCCTTAATGTTCGAAAGAGTCGATTATCGATCACATATCAGTTTTGAGTTTGGGTGTTTAAATATTTTCAGACATTCAGCATACCTTGACACTTTCAGGTGGATGAAAGTATTTAGCTGAAAATACTTACCTGAAGGGTGAAATTTACACGGAACTCGATCTTGTTGCATATTTACTTAAATCCTTGGTGCTTCTTTTGGCCCTAAGACAGAGAAAGAAATTAGACAAATGCTAACATGTGGTCGTGCTTGTTGTGCTGCCACAAAAACAGATCCCACAAAATGCATACAGTACACACAGATGGCTGTTAGCACTACAATAAATCCTAATCTTTGCACACACAGTCATTAGACACACACTTACAGTATGGTGTGTACACACCTCTCAAAAGGATAGACACAAAGTCTGCACAGTAGGTTATACATTATACAGTTTCGAAACCCTACAGGCCAGACAATGCCACAGCATGCCCATCTCTCCCCTGAGCTGTCTGCTATAATAGACCGGATAGAAATCAAATCTCAAAGACAGGAACCCGACTGACGTCCCAAATCCTGCTAAAATAAAAGAATTTTTACGATTGTCAAAAAAAACCTTACAATTGTAAATTCTGACAGGTACGACACTGGGATTCTAGACATAATCATTACTGCCTTTATTTATATATTTTCTTGTTCATTTAACATGTCTGAAAGGGCTGGTCTGGTTAGATATTACACTACTATACTTAAAGGATAACTGTAAGATTAATCACATTGGCCAGCACCTGCGTTCGTGTTCTATTCATGCTACTCATGGATAAACATATTAAATGCAGGTGAGTGAAACTAAATAAGAAGACACGAATGATGAAAGAACAGAATGCAGATTAAAGCAGAAAGGAAGAAATGAAACATCACTGCAAGTTCTGAAGTGGCGCTTTAGATTGACGCTGACTATTCAACAGTGCCATCTAGTGTTAGAGTCGGAAATGCTAAATCTAGTCATGGCCTCGAACCCAGCTTCATTAAATGTACTGGGGCAGAACAGGGAGCACACAGGAGGAAAAGCATATAACCCCATTTTGGGCACCTTAATAATAGTTGAGGAGACACTGATGGAAATGTACTTTGTAATATAAAGTAATTCTGAAATTTTTCTTTGCTGTTTTTTTTTTTTCCTACAGTGTTATTCCATTAGCTGAAATGTGCTCTCGCTACATCCATCACTGATCATTATGGCATCTTAGCGTAATTGCCCTCCCCCTGTTGTGTGTGCAAACTCGCCGGTCCTGAATGCCAGCAGTAATATCTCAGAGAGTGAGAGAGAGAGAGCGCGAGAGAGAGACATATGCATACCCAGCTCATTTCCACCGCCAATCAAATTACCTGACCCAGCCGCAATACATCACTGCCAAACTGTTTATTAAACAA
This sequence comes from Cichlasoma orientale, assembly GCA_034780415.1. Lineage (NCBI taxonomy): Eukaryota > Metazoa > Chordata > Actinopteri > Cichliformes > Cichlidae > Cichlasoma > Cichlasoma orientale. Next base: position 10,749 of record JAVDPK010045458.1, read on the forward strand.
AAAGCCATGATTAAATTATTAATGACAGAGATTAATTAAGACCCCGTGCAGCACACGTGCACACGCGCACAAACACACTCTCAAAAAAAAAAAAAAAAAATACACGTTGTGAAGCGGGCAGCAAGGCATGCACGCAAAAATCCATACACCAGAATGCCTAGGCAGGGACATACTACACACACACACACACACACACATAGACAAAAATGCCATTACTCTATTTCACACATTTCAAGCACACAATTGCCTGCACAAATACACATTAATGTCCACTGCTGCTTCTGGAAAGAGGGAGTGAGTAAGGGAATAATTTGACGTATAACTTTTTATATGTGCAGCAGATACGGTGAACGGTAAACAACATCAACAAGGAGTCAACAAACAACGTTAACGAGCTCCTTGTCAGCAAACTTTTCTTGATATTACCGCGAGGGTTCGTTTATGGTGGTGCTTATGCTCCTGTAATGGTTTGTTAGGGGCAGCATTTGTTGCCGTTGGGGGGCCCACTGTGTTTGTGAATGTGTGCATGCTTACATGTGAAAAAAAGAGTGAGAGTGTGAGAGTATAATGGATTCTTGCAACACTCTGCAACAATCAAAATGGCACGTTTTTGTTTATAGCCACTGATTCTAACTTAAATTCATGCGAATAAAACGCGTGATCCTTGGAGTGCTTTAAAGTTTATGTGATTGCATTTGTTTTTTTTAATAACTCACCTAAATGAATAGGGAGAGAGCCTCACTTTAATTTCAATGTTCACCTAAAAAGTTGCAACCTCACTAGAAGCTCGCTCCAACGCACCGACCTAATCGAGGCTTCTGGCTCAGCATGCCATGCTAATTCACATTATGGCTACAGTAAGAAAAATGATAAATACATTTACCTGCACCATGTGCAGTGGGGGAAATAACTGTTTGATCCCCAGCTGAATTTGTAAGTTTGCTCACTTCGCAGTCTCCAAAGAGAGGATATCCACCAAAGATCCAGAAGAAACACATCGCATAAAAGTTATAAATTAATTTGCATGTCACTGAGTGAAATAAGTGTTTGATCCCTAAGCAAACCATGATTTAGTACTTGGTGGAGAAACCCTTGTTGGCAAGCAGTAAGCTGTTTCTTGTGGCTGGTCCCCAGGTTTGCACACATCTCAGGCGGGATTTTGGCTCACTCTTCTTTACAGAAACTCTCTAAATCTTTTAAGTTTCTTGGCTGCCGCTTGGCTGCTCGTAACATCAGCTTCCTCCACAGATTTTCTATTGGACTGAGGTCTGGAGACTGGCTAGACAACTCCATAACCTTAATGTGCATCTTCTTTAGCCACTCCTTTGTTGCCTTGTTGGCATGTTTGGGTTATTGTCATGCTGGAAGAACCATCCACAACCCATCTTCAGTGTTCTGACCAAGGGAATGAGGTTCTTGTCCAAGATTTTACAGTGCATGGTCCTGCCAATTGGCCCCTCAGTGAAGCTGTCCTGCACCCTTAGCAGAAAAACAGCCCCAATGTTTCTACCTCTGTGCTTGACTGTGGGGATGGTGTACTTTGGGTCTTACTCAGCATTTCTCTTCCTTCAAATAGGGTGAGTTGAGTTGATGCCAAAGAGAGCAGTACACATGCCTTCTTGAGCAGGGGAACCTTGTGGGTGCTGCAAGATTTCAATCCATTACAGCATAGTGTGTTACCAATGATGCTCTTGTTGACCGTGGTCCCAACTGCCTTCAGATCATTAACGAGCTCCTCCACCACCTTTCTCATGATTAACCTCACCCCATGCGGCAAGATCTCCAGACTGAGGGTGATTGATGGTCAAAGTATAGTTCTTCCTTTTCTGAATAGTTGTCCTTTGACAGCTCTTTGGTCTTGCCCATGGTGGTGGAGAGGTTTAAAATGGGAGAAATTGTCTGTGGACATGTGTGCTTTATACACATAACAAGCTGAGATCAGGAGCATCTGTAATTGATTGATTTGTTGTAATCTGTGTGCCACATGGGCACACAGCCAATCTGTGGGAGCCAAAATTCTGGCTGGGTTGTAGGGGATCAAATACTTATTTCACTCAATGACATGCAAATCAATTCATACTTTAACTTTTATTGAATGTGTTTTTTCTAGATTTTTGGTTGATATTCCATCTCTCTCCATTCATACCAAACAACAATAAAAATTAGAGACAGTTCAGTCCTTTATAAGTGAGCAAACTTACAAATTCAGCAGGGAATCAAATAATTATTTCCCCCCCTGTAGATATATCTGCCACCACACGGTTGAAAGTGCTGTAAACCTCTACTTTGTGCATGTGCCAGCACACTGCGGTTCTGTTGTTGATTGGCATTTTTCCATCGTGAAATAATCCTGCCGATTTCTATTCACAGTTTTATGAGTGTCATAGCTGTCTCTTGTAATGTCTCTGGATGATGGCAAAGTTCATTATAGTACCAGTTCTGCAGATCTGATTGCAACAGCAATTATAACCAAGTAATAATGCAATAATTTCTCCTGCACAATGAAGGGTGGGGGGGGGGGATCACATAGAAAAATAGCTCTATTATAAAATATTTTGTACTTAATGTTATTATGCATCTATTTGTCCAACTGTTCTGGAAGTTTATTATTATACCAGTTAGAAACCCTGTATGCTGTTACCAAGGAGACAGCTATTTTTTTCTGTTTCGGCTGTGTTAACAAACCTGCAAATAACATGACTGATAAGAAACAAGAGAAACATATTCGTATTTAAGGACCACTTGCAACAAAAGTGAGTACATCCTTAATTTCTGTTCATTTGAATGTTATATATATATAATTTATTTATTATACAGCTGCTTTTTTTGCTGGAGGGAGGTTTTTTTTTTTTTTTTTTTTTTTTTGCACTGTATGCACCACTTTACAATTCTCCAAAGGTGTTGAATTGGATTCAAGTCAGAGCACATACTTGGCCAGGTCAGAGTTTTCACTTTTTGTTCTTTAACCTGTGAAGGCTAAGCAGCTTTTTTTTTTGTTGCTATTTTGGACTCTGAATATAAACATGTACAGTCTGTTTACTGTAAGACAAGTCTTGGAAAAAAAAAAAGGTACACATATTAAAACATTTTTTCCCCAGAGGTTATGCTGCTTGTCTCCAGGATGACATTGCAGGGCTAATTAAAGATAGTTGTGTGTTTGTTGCACTCAGATCAAAAATTCCGCTCCTGCCAGCCTGTTTTAGGTTGGGTCTCGAGTGTCTTCTTTTCATTTGGTAGTTGTAGTATATAATAAATAATATATTAGTATAGTAACTTATGATAACTGTAGCTACTCCCTACACCTTTCTGTACTGAGACCCACATCACCATACTCAGTATTTCACAGTCAGCACTATGCAGAGGCTGTGGTGGTCCTCACCAAACCCACAACAAACATGTTGTAAGCCTTTTGATCCAAACTGGTTCCCTTTAGTTGGATCTGGCAGAAAAATGTAGTAGTTAATAGTTTTCTTGTTGTGATCTTTGATAAAGTTGAATCTTTGTACTTTTCAGTGTGCAATGTTGGGCATTGTCTGACTTCACGCGATGTCCCGTCAGAAACACTGAGTTTCCGCGGATAAGCCTTGTGCCAAGTCCAAGCCATGAGCACTTATCTGCCTGGCTGTCAGTGCAAAATTGCAGAAATAAAACTAAAATAATGTGCATGGCATTTGCGCACTTGGAGTTCTCGGTAGCATGGTTGTTCTTTTACCTCCTGAACCACTGTAGCAGCAGTGTTCCTGTTTATGTTCAGTAAAACAAAATGAAACCAAAACAAATGACTTGGAAAACTTGCTTGACACGGCTGAACTTTAATCCCTCTTATGTTATGTTGTGCCTGCCATCATTTGAATGAATGAGTTGCAGCGGTTTGTATTAACGGCGGGTATCTGCAGAGGAGATTGAGGATTTCCAGCATGGCTAACACAGTCTTACTCCACACCACACTCATTTTATGATAAGGGAGATCTACGGCTTGAGATTGGTCCCGGGGCAGACCAGTAGACACTGGCCATAAAAAATACAGAAGCCGTAAAAGAATGGTGATGTGTGTATATGTGTGTGAGTGAGAGTAAAGGATAGAAAGAATGAATTTGCATTGTGTGTGTGTATAAAAAAAAAAGAGAGCTAGCCTGGAGAGGCCAAAACAATCACCCAGTATCAGCACTTTATGGTTGAGAATACTATATCACCCTGACAACAAAGGCAGTAAAGCGCTGTATGGCGCTGTAAAACATTGTGTGATTCTGCAGTGAGATGATCGTTAGCACAGCTGGTTAATTGCCTGACCACACCTCTTCTGACACACAAACTCATGCACTCACCGACCCGCTGCCCCGCACGTGCATGCGCAAAGACACTTGCAGATACACACAAACATACAATGCACGTTGCACATTCACAAATTATTCCCCAAAGAAGCCATAAAGATGTATGATGGATGAAAGAGGAGGTCGTTCAGTACAATCAGTCAAGGAGACAAGGCAGCATTCAGATGCTGCTTGTTGTTCCAAGACGAATTCATCACACTGTAATTAGTCTGCAAGACTTCAAACCCACAGTCTCTTTGTTATTTTACTGGTGCAACCCCATAAGCACTATACTAGTAATGTTTGTCAGTACACCCTCTGTCCCATTAAAGAGAGATCAGGAAGATTTTTAGTGGTATTGTCACGTAAAAGTCTTATAAAAAAAAGAAAAGAAAACATTTTGCCTTTGTCTCAAATTTTGAACTTGAAATGCCGTTTTCTCAATTCAAGTCAGTAAGTCCAAATGTTTAGATACTCAACTTGAAGTTTTGAGTTATTAAGTCAAAAAATTTGCAATAATAATCTGAAATATTGACATGCACACAAACAAAGGGGAAGCACTTGCCTCTGTGTGTACGTGTGTGAGGTCTGATATAACTAATGCATTTGCAAACAGGAGTATGAGTGTTACAGTCATAAAAGGCATCTGTCACATAACTTTATGCTCTGTGCATGGCTTTCTCATAAGAGGCAAATGGACATCTCTGCAGGATAAACAGCACCCGTATCCTGTGACCTATAAATCAGAGCCTGTCTTGTGTTAACAGTAACGGCTGAGTGAGGAGTGTGTGTGAAGGGTCATTAAGATTAAACACTGTAAAAAAAGGAAGAAAATATCACTCTGCAACCCAAGCCTTTCATCCGTGAAATTCCTTTTGGTTAATACCGTGTTAACCAAAAACCGAGGAGACCGGCACATCTCCCAGAACCCCCGTGAGTGCAGTACCGTGTCTGTGCGCGCAACTTCCAACTGGGTGCAACAGCTTGTGAACGGTATTTACTGTACATGCATGCGTGTGCCAGCCAGTTTATTGCCAGTCAGCACTAATACAGGCACTCAAGGATAATGAGTAATGAAGGGACATCAATAAGAGCTATGAGCGACATATCTGACAGGGCAGCTTTTAATAATGGCCACCGTCAGCATAGACAGACAGATGGAGGAGGAGAGAAAGTGATGCAAAACAGAGGGGGAGAGAGCAGAGAGCAGAGGAGAGGAGGGTGTTGATAGAGATAGATGGAATAGGGAAGAGCGGGCAAAAGAGAGAGAGAGAGAGGTAGAAGCCAAAGAGTGATGGAGAGAAACTGGAGTGAACAAGGGATGGAAGAATCAAGGGTTCATCCATTCAATTATTGCCATACCCACTTATCCCTAACAGGTTTGTGGAGGACTGAAGCATATCCCAGTGTGTAAGAAGCAATTTACATTACACAGACTGGACAGATCAGCAGATGAATAAGTTCAAATACAGAACCATATCCCACTACTGTATCACCAATACCACACCTGGCTGTAGGCGTGAATGTGAGTATGAATGGCTGTCTGTATCTTTGTGTTAGTCCTACAGTGGTGTACCCTGCCCCTCCCCCTACGCCAACTGGGATGGCTGCTCCAGCGCCACTGCAACCCTGAATTGGAAAAGCAGAAGAAAATGGATGGATGGATGGATATAAACAATGCTCAACAAGCTTAATAGTAAAAAGAAAACCACTGAAACTGACTAAAACCCTGGGGGTCCCAATAAAAATAAAACACAGGGCATGGATAATATAAATTTTGAAAAGAGCTGAAACTTGACAGCGATATTATTTTATTTGGCAAGTAGAAGACAACTGGCCTGTCCATTGGTGGGGTGTTCACGCTTAAAACAGGGGTCACTGACCACCATACTTGCCATAACAATCTCCAGCTGCCAGGAATTTCTTTGAGTCCCATGTGACCCGCGCTGGGACTGTTGCTGCTGGCGCCCACCACAGCTGGATGCCTGGTGAAACCCATTCTTCCCCACAGCATCCCACCCATATCTTCCCAGTGACAGTTCTTCACTACCATCCGTGCTTTTTGCTCCAACCTCGCCCAAGTCTCCTTTTTTTTTTGGTCCTCTTCTGCTGTTTTTCCTCCTTTTAAAGGGGCGAACTCTGCAGGTGTAGCTCATTAAGTTAATTAAGGGCAATGTCAGGAAGCAAAACTAATTACAAGCAATAAAAATAGCATTTTGCACAATACAAGAATGCGCGTAAACACACAAAATAGAAAAAACATGAAGAATATAAAACAAAACCAACGACTAAAACGACTATATAACACACAAAGCATAAAAAGCCACAGTAAAAAATGCTTAAGCTATGTTCAATAATCGATGTCCTCTCTCCTCTCTTGTGTTTTCCTTGAATGCGTGGTCACATACATTTCCAAAGCATATAATCATATTCTGAGAAGTAAGATTACCTTGTAAAAGAAAAGCAGCATATCGATAATTATGCTGTATATTTGAAAGGGAGGGAAAGCGTTCCAATCTCCGTCAAAGTCTTCAGCACATGACTCAGCTGTACACAAAACAAAAGCAAAAGCAATTAAGACCTTTTGCCGTTCATCACCGAAATTGAATCCTGTGAAATACAACCCAGTCATTACTAGCAGGCAGCTAGGCCATTGCCAGCCACTCAGATATACACATATATATTACAAATAATTGAGAAAAGCAGCTGAAAAATGGATAGAGCAGTTTTAATTAGGTGAGAGCTGTGTGCTATGTTATCATGTGTGCCATAATAATAATAATGCATATGCATGGCCAAGCAGGGTTAAAGTGTATAATGAATGATATGGCTGTTATTACCTTAATTAAACTGATTTCTAGCAATTCTGTTTGACCGAGTAACAATCCAGTGGAAAAAAATGATACACTGTCTCATGAGGGTGAGTCTCAGTTTCTCTGAAAGTTTCTCTGCAGCAATTTGTTGTTTGTTGACAGCACCACAGAGACTCTTTGGATATATGCGTTTTATCTAGTCTCCATTTGTGTTGAGGAGATTGTGCAATGCAAAAAGATGAGATGAGATGGGAAAGAAAGAATCAGACACAGAAAGACAGACACACAGTTGGGAACACAGACAGACGAAAGCTCCTTCTTCCATCTTACTTAAAATGTAAATGGTTGTGTTGGGATTGGTTAAGGCTTCACTGCTAACGAGGCACACTGGGGTGATAGATGGAGCTTTAATTCTGAGAAGGAATTGAACTACAGGCCTGGGAAACATTAGTTAAGCAACATGGCACCCTTCCCATCCATCTGTGCCTCAGCCTCCTCCCTTTCAGCTTTTTCCGACCATTCTGCCACCTTGGTTTACCATTACTCATGCGCATGTCATGCCTTGGCTATCTATCAATCCATTGTTTCCTCTCTCTTTCCTTCCATTCGCCGCTCTTTACACTCCACCACACATTTTAAAAACTTTCCTTTCATCTGCTCCGGTTTGACCTTCTTTATCATCTTCATTCCAAACTTTTGACAGCCCATCCCAAAGATTCTGCTCTTCAGGTTAGATTAGTGCATGCCACTGTAATGAGTTTCTTCCTGTTCTTCAAACAGTGGTTACTGAAACTGTGCTGATCATATTGGAGCTGGTAAATGTTGAAGGTCAGTCACTCGTACTGCAGTGCAGGAAATAGAGAAGTGGCCAGAACTGACTGACTTCATGCATTGGTGGAGCTATGAAGACGAGGCAACGGCATGTGGCACATTAGCAGATTACTAGATATTGGTTTAGCATTGTGAGTCAGCCTGCATGCAGTTGCACTCGTTCACATATTACACTTTGTTTTACATACGCATCAGATTTGCATTAATCAATACATTGGGTTTGCATGTGATATTACTATGAAGCAATCCAATAACAGTTGCGATCTTTGTCACCGCAAACTACATTAGTTATTTCTGGGGAGGTGCACTTCAGGCAATGTGAATGCAGTTGCGGAGCGCTTAGGGGTATGTTTTAAGCAGCAAATAAATCAAGGTGACTATTTTAAGGCTCTATTAAGTTAGCGCAAATGAACATTTCCCCCTCTGCTGCTTTTATTGTGAAAGAGCCACAAGAAACTAATATTTGTCACTATGGTTAACACTGGCAGCCTTTGGTCATTGCAAATACATTAATTAAAATAGATAGTGATCATCGGTGGCATCTGTCATTAGCAGCAGATCATTTTAAAACATTAATAATTGGAATTGGTGAGCTATTATAGTAGGCAAAGAACTATGAAGGGCCTAAGAGACGGTGCAGAAAACAAATATTTATTCATTGTTTCCGGCCAGCTGCTGAAAAAGCAGCCTGAAAATTAGAATAAAATAAAACATCTCATAAACCAGCACCCACCCACCAATCAAAGTGTCACAACATAATATAAAGTTGCAATCTACACTGAAAGAATAAGCAGAAGATGGACAAAGACAGACAAAGATTACAGGAATGCATCATAGTCGTATTGCCGAATTATCCGGAAGCAGAATCTTATTGATTATAGCTCCCAATATTGGACTAAAGGATGCAAATTTGTCTGAAAAATGCAACATTTAACAACGATTTTATTTAAGGGTAACAGAAACATGCATCAGTATTTCTTTCTTCTTTGCTTTCCTTGTCTTACTCCTCCTTCCCTTCATCCAGCCTTCCCAGCCTTGCTCCCGCCTCCAGCGGCCATCATTTATCACCCCGAACCCAACATTGCTTCATTCTTACTGTGTACCTTCCTTCTCTTTCTCCTCCCTTACAACATATTAATCCTTCCTGCCAGTGTGATCCTTCCCATTCTTGCACTTTTTCATCACTCTTTATCTCAGCCTCATCTCTCTCTCTCTCTCTCTCTCTCTCTCTCTCTCTCTTTTCCTGACTCTCTGCAGCACCACACCCTGCCGCCGTTGCCTCTGTGTCACATATTCTCCCCATTTGTCAGTTCTCCTCCCTTAAATGAAAACATTCATCCCTTTACTTGTCCCCTTCTACATCCCACCCTCACAGTTTATTTATTCATCCCTTTTTTTTCCCAGTAAAAACTGTCCTCCTGTTTTGGACGGTAAATCCATCCCTCTTCTGCTCTTCCCTTTCCCCCCCTCAGTCCTTCTTTGTCTCATCCCTGATCTCCTCAAACTGTCCTTCCAGTCATATAAAGTACACGGGCTCTTTTTGATAGCAGGTATCTATTAAATACAGGTTCAGGCCAGATTTAGCAATAACACAGGACTCTTGCGACATCCATCTTCTCCTCTTTGCCTTTGCCTGCTGACCCCTCCCTATCTGCCTCAGTCCATCCATCCATCAAGCTCTTCTTCTCTTTAGTGTTACACATGAGCCGGTGGCAAGGTAATGATTGGTTTAAACAGGTAGTCTGTATGCATGGAGGCTCGCTAAACGATATTAATGGTGTGTGTATTTGTGTGTCGACCCTCTGCTTTCCTGTATATTGCATGAGACTTAATGCTCTTCCTATAACATCATCAAGCACCAGTGTGATAAGCATGTGCAGACAAGAATTCATATAATTACTTTATGTAAGAACTGACAGTTCAGTCACAACCTGCAGCACGAGGTCACCTCAGAGTTTTCATGTTAATGTTTGCATCCTGTGATTATCATGGAAACACACATTAATTTTTCATGAGGCTGTGTTCAAATGTGTTTAAAGAATTTCCTTCTGCATAAATTACTTGCTAGTGTTCTTCTTCTACCGAGCCTTTTACTCACATTACTGCAGCAGTGGTATTGCGTGGCTTCCTCGGCCTGCTAGTAGCTCCTTACTAGTTAAAATATACCCTTTCACAAAGTAAAATACATGTTACAATGCTCCTTGTGCTAGCTTACAGAACACTGCCAGAGCTTTTAAAGTATCTAGGTTGTTCAGTGTTAGCCTTGATTAGGATGGATGTGGTGGTGACTAGATGAAGGCTCCTACTGGCAATATGGATGGGACTGATAACACCTGACTTATGCCATTTAATAGACTGATAAAATCCAAATGATGTGACCTACTCAATCAGAACCTGGAATGTCCATTAGAGACCAACTGTCAGCTACAAAGATATAAAAAGACAGTTGTCAGTTAGGTTCATAATTTGTTGGCCATAATCACAGTTTTTCTAATTTGGATGGATGTCTCAGCGCACCACCACAGTGGATTTTAAATCAAACACTAAAGATGTGACTGAAGCGCAGACTTTCAGCAGACTGAATGACAGAATTATGTCCATGGATCAGAAAAACAACTTTGCAATATCTAACCAAGCCAAGAAAACCCATGAAACCTCTGAAAGACAGAGGGATTGCAACCAGGTGCACATCAGGAGGAAGGCCAGATTAGATTTTCCCAGAAAACATCTAAAAGAGCCTCCGCAGTTCTTAAAACCAATTCTTTGGACAGATGGAACCAAATTAACTTGTACCAGAATGATGGCAAGAGAAAAGTATGATAGAGGAGAGAAACAGCTCATGATCTCAAGCATACCAAATTAACTGTCAAACATGGTGGAAGCGGTGTTATGGCACAGGCACGTGTGGCTCCCAGTGGAACTGGGTCATAGTGTTTATTGATCTATCAGTGTGACCACTGATAGAAGTAGATGGATGATTTCTGAAGTGTACACACTGTAAAAAAAAAACAGTTGAATTTACGGTAAAATACTGGCAGCTGTGGTTGCCAGAATTTTACCGTAAGTT
>JAVDPK010045478.1:0-21761 GCA_034780415.1 Cichlasoma orientale
TGTGTGTGTGTGTGTGTGTGTGTGTGTGTGTGTGTGTGTGTGTGTGTGTGTGTGTGCGCGTGTGTGTGTGTGTGTTACTCTAAACCAATAAATTATAATGCATTCATTTATAAAATGATCCAGTTTTGAGGACAAGATTGTCAAGTCAAGAATACAAAAGGTGAAAAAGTTTTAGTTTATAATGTTAAATTAAAACCAGTGATGGAAAAAGGGATTTTGCAGCAGAGTAAGTTTTAAATATATTCACTGTTGTTTTTTATTGACGTTAGAAGGGAAGTGGGAAAAAAAATGAATGTATCAGTGAAGCTTTTTAATGCATGTAATTGCTTTCCCTACATGTACAGCTGTTTTTGAACCGTGATTATATTTTCCAGCAGTGTTAGGGATTACGGTTTGAAATCCAGCAATTATAATCACAGTTGTGAATCCAAATAACATCATGTTTCTTTGCTATTTTGAGTGAAGCTTCACTGTCTCGCTGCAGGTTTGGTGGAGGGTTTAGTTCAGTCTCTGCATTAAGTGGACAGACTGGTTCTAACGTGGCAAAGGGGCTGGATGTGTGGGGAGATGCGTTCCACCAGAACAATAGAGAATGTGGACTCCTGGTAAATCCTGGTGTCAAGTCCAGTGCAGGCGTTACTCGAACAGACGTTTCAATCCTGTCCAGACACCAGGACACAGCTTTAAGGTTTGTTCATTTCTGCAGGACAAGTTTGTTGTGTTTTTTGTGTGGGGCAAGCGGAAGAGAAAATCCCCCAAAACAAATCTGTGTCTTCACATTATGTGCTACTCATTGCTCCACTATTTGCTTAAATGAATAACTGCTATATTTCATTTTCCCCCAATCAAAAGACAATAGAAATATTCTGCAGAGTAGGAAACACCATTGTACCTCATGTCGAACAATGATAGTGATGGTCCTTTCAGCTCTGCAGCCTGGTCAAGTGGCATTGTGTCCACACTCACACAGAAATATCAGCACGCATCCTCTCTTATTAGATTTGCAAATCTGCAGACATGCCTCATTGTGTTCAATCATTCTCTCATTCTTTGTGGGAATGGGTACATGCGCACAAGCTTAAGTTCCACTGCCACAATTATCCATAAATGGATGTAAGATTGACTAACATGGGTCTGTTATGCACAGCTGTGGCTATTTTTAGCACCTGTACTACTAATTATCATATGTACCTGTAAGCCATCACAGTGATGTCTTATCATCATTATTAAATGTCAAAAAGATGATTAATCTGCAGCGCTCATATTGGAAGAAGGGAAGTAATGGCTTAAATGTTAATAAAAAGCATGAGATCATCCATCCATCCATCCATGCATCCATCCATTCATCTTCATTTTTTTTGGGGGGGGGGGGGGCCCCTGGAGCCCTTCACAATAATAACAGAATCACTGAAACTGGCAACAACAACAACCTAAGGTATTACTTTTTCAGAGAGAAATTTGTAATGGGTAATTGCTTCATTTTTTCCAAGTCACTGTTTGTGCATGTTATTATGAGTGTGTCAAGACCGAGAGAAACAGCAGGATGTGTGAGTGACTGATATATTGAGTATGATGTTCCATATCCCTCCCAAAGCCAGTCGGGTTCATTAACTTCAGCATGAGGATGCTGAATTTTGGCCTGTATAACACACAAACAAAAGCTGGAGCATATTACCAAATAAGATGTTCCTGGGTGTGCAAACTGGTATTAGCACTGTCGGCTTTATATTTAAAAAAATGGAACTTCTGGTCTGAAAAGTTAACAAAGCAAAAATTTCTTAAATAGGAATTCTTTTTAATAGCAAACGGGGTGACTATGAGGCTTCAACACCCTTGCTTCTCATTTTGAATGAGGTGCACTGCTGAACTAAATGCTGGATCTGTTGGTTTGCTTTGCTTGCACTGCAAGTCAAGATAAACTAAACTTCTGAAAGTTATTAACAGGCAGATAGCTTGACTAATGCTAACTGCTAATCAAAGCCTGGCTAACTTGCATTGTGGTGATTGGCCATTATTTCTGTGATGATGGTGCCAGCAAAGATCATGCCCACAGTCCAGCGTTGAGGCAGCACATCTGTGTGAATCCCACCTGAATATATGTCAGCTGGGATTGGCTCCCGCCCCCCCCCCCCCCCCCCCGTGACCCTGAACATGATAAGCGGAAGAGAATGGATGGATGGATGGATGGATGGATGCTACCCATTAGAGCAAAAGGAGAAAGCAAAGTGTGGTTTTTAGGGTGGACCCACCCTGTGACTCACATGTTCCTACTGCATGAGCCTGGAGTGTCTTTCGGTTTTCTTAGTCAAATCCACCCATCACACCTTCATTGAGCAGTGGGCAGTGCCATGTTGGCCATGCCCGCCTTTGATGTAAAGTCAATAATTACAGCATTTAGGTATCTTTTTACATTAAAATAATTTCTAGCAGCCATGTGAAGATATATGTAAACATTCGAAACTGTGCAAGTGTCACCCCACCTGCCTCCAAACACACACATTGTTGGTTGTTGAAAAAATTCTCATATGTCCTTCATATATATAATATAAAATTAGTGGATTTACTCATCTTCTTGCGTTTCGTTTCATTTTTCAATTTATTTATTTTTTTTATAGTTCCACTTTCATGTGGTACTTCACCCCATTTCACTTGTGTTTTACCAATTACTCCACACCTCATCCTTTACTTTTCGTCTGTGTTTTGTCATTTCAACACTTGGCCTGTTGTCTCTCAGATTCTCTCATTTGTGACCTTTTTAATAGACTCTCTTGCATCGCTTCACTGTTTTAATCTCGGTTTTGTCTCTGATTGCTCGTTTTGTCTTTCTGACTCTTGCCTAGTCCATACCCACACACACATATACACCCCAAGTCTTCCACTTAGAATTATGTGTGTGTGAGAGAGACTGCCAATGAGGTGATTAATGGCTTGTTTGTTTGTCGTTGTTACTATATCCATTCCCTTCATCTTAATTAAAGATATAGCTGCTGTAGGATCCCACCCGTGTAGTGCTGTTTGTACAGCTGATTCTTATAATACAGTTCGTGCTGTTGACTGTTCAGCTAAAATTCTACAGTACTTTGATAATTTGATGCTTTTTTAACTGATTTTTTGATAAAATGATTTATTTTGTGAAATTCAGACCTTCCCTTCCTTGTGTATTTTAATGGTACTAGTGCATCTCAAAAACATCAGAATAATTTGAAAACATTCTTGGGTTTAATAATTTAATTTTAAAAAGTCAGCTCTTATATAATCTATATACGTTACATGTGAAGATGATTGATGATTATGTCTTATAGCTCATGAAAACCAGAAATCAGTGTGAAAAATATGTATTCCTCGGGGCACCTTTACTACAACTTACCACATGAAGGCGATCAGCTTGTGCTGAGGTGTTACTGAAGCCCAGGTTGCTTCGAGGCCACCCTTCCTCTTGACAATGTAGCTCCTTTCCTGAAGACGTGTGTGCGGTGGCTCTTGATACACAGACACCAGCTTCAGTTCACTCTTTGTGAAGTTCTCTCAAGTTCTTCAATTTACTTTTCTTGACAATCCTCTAAAGACTGTGGTCATCCTTGTTGCTTGTGGACCTTTTCCCACCACACATTTTCCTTCCAGTGAGCTCTCCATTAATATGCTTCAGTACAACAGTCTGCCAACAGCCTTTCACCTTCTGCTCATGATTGTGGTTGTGTGTACTAAAGTTAACCAAGAGATACATGTTTGTTTTTTTTGTTTTTTTTTATATACTGTTTGTGTAGAAATTTAGTGAAACTCTAAATATTCATCTGAGATTCTGGATTTCTGATTTTCATGAGCTATAAGCCATAAACAAAACTGAAAAAAAAACATGGGCCAAAATATTTCACCTTATGACTACAGAACATAGGAAAAACTATCTTTTTGAATTAAATTATGAAAAAAAAAAACTTTCAATGCACTAGTATTTTGGTGAAAACAGGCTTGCAGTTTACAGTCCTGCACAGTATTCCTATGCAGTATTCACCTAAAAGTTCTGAAGGATGTATTTTGTATTTACCTCCACAGGAAAGAAACTTTGAGACAGGCTTTTATTTGAGAATGACCTTTATTTCCCATCATATTTTAGTAAAAGTCTCAGCTGTTTTGAAATACTCCTGTTTGCTTTGTACATTTGCACACGCTACTTCCTTTTAATGTAATTTCAACTTTCCCTTCATGTTGTTATGAAAAATTCAGCTCCATTCAGTGGGTGCGATAGTTCAGAGAGAATGCAGGAAGTAGCGTGCCCTTAATGTAGCAAGGCAGACAGAAAGAGTGTGGTGGAGGTTGTGAATGGGTATGCAGTGTATCTGATGTTCTCGCAGAAGTTTTATTTGTTGGCTTCCCAGATATCAGAGAAGGTGAGAATTTGAAATCCTGCCATTGAATAGTTTTGTTTGGCCCTTTCAGCATGCTAACAAGCACAAAAACATTCGCACCTCTGGTTCTTTTACTTAAAATGCATTGTTTGGGACTTTAGAAGCACGCGGTCCACGCAGACAAGCCCCGGCCAGCCAATTTGAACAACAGTGCTAACTGATGAACCACCACACCAAAAACTTCAAAACGCAGGAGTAAAAATGCACCCCAAGGCAGTAATGCAGCTGCATTTTAAACAGAACACAGTGTTTCTAGCTCTCTGATTGAACTGTACTTAAAACATAAAAAGACTTTTTGTGTTTCTCTATGAGCGTGCATGCAAGCTGCTGCGTCCCTGTGTGGGAAGACCATGTGGAATTCACTGCGCGCGCATATGTGTGTGTGTGTATACACAACTGTGTTTGGTACAGCGCTGTGTTAAGGCTAAACACACTTAAGGCTAAGCAATCAGTGAGTAAAGTTTCCCCGCCGCTGTCATTAAAGCTCCACATAAAAGCTTAAGCTGCTTTTATCCTTCCAAGGAAGAAAGCGAGAATGTCAGCACATAATTAAATTAGATGAAAGGAGGGGAATTAGAGGCTTCCTCCTCTTTAAACACAAACGACTTAATCAGAACCTTGGGCTAAATGAGAGACAGACGGCTACATGATCACGGGGAGGATAAACATCCATCTCCTTGTCTACATCGTTTTTGCTGTTTCACTTTTTTTCCCCCCACCCTGTCTTTTTTATGACTTTTACCTGCCATTTATCGTACAGAGGCAAACATATATATAACATTTGGCTGTCAAAATCTCTGGATTTTGTGTTCTCTTACTGCATTCTATACCAACCGTCTCTGTGTTTGTTCACTTGTTTATTCTAAAGTCTCCCACAAATTTTCCTCTTCTCCAATGCCTTCAAATGTATTTTGAAGAAAAAAAAAATTGACCTTGAATTCTCCACCCACCAGAATTTCAAGTGTAAGAAGCTGTTGGACGCTGATGTATAAGCCCTGATTGATTTTGGAATATGAATTTCATCATACTAGATATTGATCTGTTTCATGTACCCCCTCAGAGAATGGTAGTTTATTTTATGTGATGCTTATAACCACTGATTGAAGGACAGGATGATGCAATGGAGTGCATCAGAGTAAGAAAAAAGCTTGTGTGAATTTGTTTGTTTGACTGAGCTCTGCCTTTAATGTCTGAGAAGGCTTCCACTCTCAAATGAGATCCACTGCGTCTGACACTAATTGATGCTAATGAAGTTATCAGGAGGCAAGTCTTATATTTTGCAGGGTGATACTGTACCATCTGTAAACTCTCAGTATTTAACAGACAGAGGAATTACAATGCACATTAGTATTCACAGGACTACTAGCTTTTAACATATTGTACATCTGTCTTTATTAAGCTAGAATTGTGGCTAGAAGTTTACACACAGTCATCGTGGACGTGGATTTCATGGTAATTTTGGGCTTTTAATGAGTTCTTTGAGCTGTTCTTTTTCCAGGGTCGAATAATTGTACAGCATACGTCTTTAATGAGTTTCTAAAACAAGATTTGGGTCCACAGGTTTGAATTTATTTTGGATTTTCTTTGATTCACACAGGGTCAAAAGTGTCCATTTAGGCTCAAATACATACATACACCCCCACTAATATTTAATTAACTGTGCCTTAGGAAGTTGCACCTTAATCAGATGCTTTTGGTAGCCATCAACAAGCTTCTGGCATAGTTCTGGCTGGATATTTGACCACTTTTCATTTAAATTGGTTGGTTTCTTTGCAGAGACCCAGGTTTTAAGCATAGTCCACACATTTTCAGGTGGGTTGAGGTCAGGGCTTTGGGAAGGCCATTTCACTAACTTGGTGCTAGCCTGGTTTATCCATTCTAAAACCTATTTTGATGTGTGTTTGGGATCATTGCCCTGTTGGAACACTCAAGTGTGTCCTAGTTTCAACCGTCTAGCTGTTGATTTGAGGTGAACTTGATGAATTTGGAGGTAGCCCTCCTTCATTTCTCCATGCACTTTGTGTAGTGTACCTGTACCACCGACAGCAAACCGGCCCCATTGCATGATACTACCACTACCATGTCTGACAGTTGGTACAGTGTTCTCTGGTTTTAAAGCCTCACCTTTACTCCTGCCAAATAATGCAATCTTTGGCTCATCTGACCATAAAACCTTTCTCCAGACAGCATGTGGCTTGTCCATGTGGGCAGCTGCAAATTTCAGTTGAGCTTGAAGGTGTCGATTTTGCTGCAGGAGCTTCTTTCTTGGTTGGCACCCTCTCATTCCTGGCTTCATTGTGGACAGTGATGTTGGTATTCCAGCAGTTTCCAGTTCATGGCAGGCTTGAGGTTTGGTGGTTCTTGGCTTGTTCTTGAACATCCTAACAAATTTCCTCTTATCTGAGAGTGAAAGTTTGGGTCTTCTTCCAGACCTTGGCAAAGGGTTGACTCATCAAAGTAACTTGTACTTATGTAAAACTGTTTGAAGTGATGATCTTGGAATCTGCTGGTTTTTAGAAATGGCTCCAGAAGACAACTTGTGTAAATCTATAATTGTCCTTCTTAGATCTTTACCGAGTTTCTTTGACTTTACCATTGCTCTGAGTATTAGTCAATCCAATAAGTGATGTCAAACAAATCATTTTATGCTGAGGTCATGGTCTTGCCAAGTTAAAAGACATTGTAGAACCTTCAGTACCACATAAAAATATTTGATTGACATCTGAGCAATCTCAGCACATTTTTTCTTTGGCAGATCTCTCAAGCTCCTCCAGATTTGATGGTTTTCTGGCATGCACGTTGGTCTTCAATTGACCCCATAGACTTTCAACGGGATTCAAGCTAGGGAGTTGTGCAGACCAGTCAATAACTTTTACTTTGGTCTTCTGAAAGTAGTTCTTCTCCAGGAGTGATGTATGTTTGGGGTTGACAAAGCAACGTCCCAGGCCTAGTTTTGCTGCTGACTGCTTGACGTTTTCATTCAAAATCTTCACATATCCTTTTTTCTTCATGATTCCCAGTGTCAGATGAACTGAAGCACATCATAAAACTCCCACCACTGTTTCACTTTGGGGACAGTGTTTTCTGGCTTGTACATCTCTCCCTTCTCTCTCCAAACATAAGTGTTTCTGTGGTCAAAGAGCTCTAGTTTTCTCTCATCTGACCAAAGGATGTGTTTCCAGTGTGCATAATCTTTCTCCACCTTGTCTTTAGCATACTTCAGTCTGGCTTGAAGCTGTCTCTTCTGCAGAAGTGGAGTTTTTCTTGGTCTGCAACCTCGCAGTCCATTCCTGTGCAGTGACTTTTTTTTGAGACTACATCTCCCAATTTGGCTAAGTCATTTACCAGGGTCGCAGAAGTTCTTCTTTGGTCTTTAAACACATCTCTCACTAGTTTTCTTTCTAAAGTGTTTAAAATCTTTGCTTCCTTCCTCTGCCAGGCTTGTTCTGTACTGTGTGGCTCTCTTTGAATTTCTTGATGATACTTCTCACTCCAGTTCTTGACACTTGGAAATGCTGTCATAACTTTGTAGGCATCACCATTTCTTTTGTTTTTGGCATGATGCTGTCTCAAGTGACAGCTCAAACTTTCGCTGAAGTTTTTATACTGTGAGTAAATTGGAAGATAACTCAGTTTTAACTTGATTTTATAAGATTTGAGCATTACAGAGTTTAAGCACATTATTGCACAGCAGTGGTTTTTACTATGGCTCAATAAAAAGGTCAGTTTTTCAGGGGGATATTAATTCTTACTTTTTCTGAAATAATTCTGTTATTGCATGAAAATAGAAATATTTTATGCTTTCTAAAGAAAACTAGTATGTTTAGAGATGCTATGTTGAAAATCCCTTGCTCTGTTAAAAACGCACTTGGGAATTTTTTGACAAAAGCCTTCATGGGGAGGGCTAATATTTTTGTCCACATCTGCATGCTGTACAATCATTCCACCCTGGAAAAAAAAAAAAAAAACAGTTCAACAAAAATAATTAAAAGCCCAAAATTACCTTGACATTCATGCCCATGATGAGTGGATAGCACAGCTTAGCATAAAGACTGAAAACTGTGAAAAACCTAGTTTGACTCTTTCCCCTGATAAAAAACAGTAAACTCATGTACACATTGCATTGTATTTATTAAAATTCGTATAAAAACACAAGTGGAAAACCAAATCTTGTGAGTGGTGTTAAAGTTAAATCCTGTATGCCAGAAATGCACATCATCGGGTACCTGTCCAGGAGTACCTCATTTTTGGGTTCACAAGGGTTACGTGCATAACTTTGGTCCTTTGGTGGCTAGGTTTCAGTCCACTCCACTAGCAATAAACTAGCTAAAATAACTGTGAGCGTTCCCAATCAGTGCCCCAAATATTTATTTATTTATTTACCATATGGTCAAAGGGGCTTTCATAAGTAGCTTTCAGACACAGTGCAGCAACAGCACCATGGCACTCTTAAGTTTTACTATTAGATTGTTGCTGTTTGGTGGGCTTGCACATGCAAGGCAGTTAGTATCCATATTAATTGAACCTTAACGCATTTAACTGAACTTTAACCGCTGCATTCTCTGATTAAAAATCCCACATGGCCAGCCTGTTTTCTTCCCCATTATTAAGCCAGAGCTGCTAGCGTGCCTCATTTACACACAAGGTGTCCTTTGTCTTCAGTGCACCCTGACGCTCTGGTTTATAGCATTGCTTAGATGGGTCTGTCACTCGCTGGCTCATAATTTGTAAACATGCAGGGTTACTGTTGGAAAGGGGCATAAACACAAATTTCCCCAAAGCTATCTGAGTAGATTTCAGTCAGTAAACCTAACCGGCAGGTGAAAATGAGAGTAAAACGTGAATAAAAAAGGAAACAAAACGGGAAGTGAGAAATGAAGCAAAAAAGAAAAAAAAGAAGCAGAAGCAGAAAGTGCAAAACACAAAGGTCCAGCCAGCCTGCTAAAAAAGAATCTTCATTTTAGATTTCTAAAACAGAATAAGGAGCACATCAAGGGGCAGTGGCAATAATGGGGACATGCAGGTACTGTCTAATAAAAATCATGAACAATCCAAACAAGGTGTCCAGCCAGGCAGGGCAGGCGAAATGGCAGAAAAGCTGATACAGCCACCGTTTTAAAGAAGTAAAAAAAGGAGTGTAACAGGGTACAGAGTGTGGGCAGGAATAGGTTGTCAAGGACTCCCATTTCTTCTTAACTACACACCTGCAAGGTTTTGTGACTGTCTTTTTGTGGGTGTCCCCAGGACCCTACTTATTTAGGCAGACTCAGAAGATAGAAAAAAAACCAAAAACACCAGCCGTACTGTAGCAGCTGGTAAACAGAGACAGCTTTGGTGGGGAGGGTGACTGTTTTATTTTCCAGCATTTTCTTGCTTTACAATATTCATCTTCATTTCACTTTAATTGGCTATTTTTTCTTTTTTCTTTTTATAAAAACACTTTAAAAAAAAAAGAAAAAAAAAAAGCTTTTTGATGTTTCCCTGATTGCATCCCTAAACGGAAGTGAGAACTTATTTGTATGTGTTTTCCTCGTGTGTTTGTGCGTGTGCCCGAATCTGTGTTTCAGGGTAAAGGGCTCTTGTCCCACCAACTTTATTACAGACCTGAGGAAAGCCATGTAAGTGCTAATTAGCAGTACATAGGGAAGTGGTCCCAGCGGCCAATCAAATCTGCTTTTGAAACGGTTTCCCTCTGAGATACCATGGAAACAGGGCGACTGAATAACTAAGGCAATGAGATATATCATCTAGAAGAGTACCACATTACTGTCATTTTTTAATACCTCAAATTAAATGAAAGATTTTTTTTTTTATATTGTAATGTGAACACATTCTCTCTTGTGCCCCCTTTTTTTCGTGACAGATTTTGGCTGTTCGTGTTCATGTATTTGTCTCATTTGCCCATTTAGTATTTTCAAAGGGGAGATGTTGAGGAAGTTGTTCATAGATTAAGGCAGGTTCATTCAGAGTGCATGTTGTAAATGAGCTTTTGTTTTCCACAGACGCAGATAGTAGCAGATGGTTTCACACAGTGGTATATACACCAAAGCTGTCCAGTCTCACAATACAGTACCTTACTTGCTTGAAGGCTTGCTAATACACACACAGAAGAAAAAAGAAAGAGAGGAGTGTGCTGGTTGGAATTCTTGAGACAGATTTACAGGGAGATGAGTTGTGCAACTTATTTGAGGATCACAGCAGGAAGCCACACGGTAGTGTATCGTCTTCATGGAGGTGATAATACTGTATATACAAAACAAAATCAAAGTAAATGAAATGGCTGATATGTGGAGAATGAGTGGACAGGCGAGAAGGACACGCAAAGAAAGCAAGACAATATTTCGATGCATGTATCTCTCTGAAGAAGATGGCATCCTCTCCATCTGAACTTCAAATGTGTATGTATGTGTGTTTTTGGTCTTCTGCACCTATTTGTGTGTGTGTGTGAGTCTGCGCGGGTGAGCCATTGCTGTAACATTTGAGGAATCAGGGAAGAGATCATTTCTGAACACAGGTTTGGGAGTACATCTTCAATTTATCTATTATTCATCTGCTCATCTATCTATCCCCCAACGCAATTACAAAGGTCAAGCTGTCCTCACATGTACTGTGTGCACTCGCCAAACAGAAGCTCATCAATAAGTGTTAAAGGATAGCTCAATATTGTACTGAAAACAATCTGCTCCACGGGCTGTTGAGCCACTGGCCGAAGTGGCAAGACAAAATTAACTGTTCTTTTAACAGACAGCACAGGAAATAATAGAAGAAGGGTTCTAATGTAATGACTAATGACAACCATTTACCTTTTTTTTCCCCCCAACACTTTAATTATCTCGGTGTCCTAAAACAGCCTTTAAGTATCCATTTATTACACAGCCATGAATGTTTAACCATGCAGATACTGACACTTGTAAATCACAACTCCTCTTTCTAATTGGACTGACATTTTGAAGGTCAAAGTTCAGATATCTGAAGAAAAGGACCTCGGGTCATTCCTTTTTACATCTGACAGACAGTGGATTTATTATTCCCAGAAGATACAAATAAAGATCTCAGCAAGTCTATGTAGAGAAGTGCCATGAGTAATAGATCTCAGAGGAACTGCCATGCAGACCTCACAAAAACCACAATCCCAAATGGACCTGATTAAAACATACTGTGATTTTGTGATACTGGGCTTTTATGTATGCTGATAGCCTCGAGCCTTTTGCTGCACTCTGCGTGGATGTCTTAATCGTTCTGCACTCTTTCTTGGCTGAAGAATTGCAAAATATTATTGCTTATGTGGTGATCATCAAAATATTTAGCATCAGTTGACACAATGAGGGGATGACGATCTTTGTAGAACTGTTTCTTTAGTGAAAGTAGCAATGCCACATTATGACAATACCTCAATACACATAAATGACATTACTAGCAAATATTACTTATGTTTACTGTTTGCAGAACAATGTTCCTGGCCTCACGCGGTGAGAGTATGTAGACATTTCCTGAAAGATGAGGGAACTGATACCACTGACTGGCCCCCACGCTCGCATGACCTAAATCCAAAAGCACACCTCTGGGACATCATGTTTCGGTCCATCAGACGCTGCCAAGTTGCACCTCAGACTGTCCAGGAGCTCAGTGAGTCCCTGGGAGGAGATCCCCCAGCACACCATCCATCGTCTCATTAGGAGCATTCCCCGACGTTGTCAGGCATGCAGCACGTGGGGGGTCATAAAAACTACCAGTACCATTTTGAGTTGCTGCAATAAAATTTAAGCAAAATGGACTAGCCTGCCGCATCATTTTTTTTTTAAATTTGATTATTGGGGTATCTTTGAATTAGCCCTCTGTAGGTTGATCATTTTCATTTACATCAAACGATGTTGCATCCTTTCCTTCCTAACACATTACCCAGTCCATATTAGTATTGATATCCAGCATGATTAATTTCCATTGAGATCTGATGTGTTTTCAAAGTGTCCCTTTCATTTTTTTGAGTAGTTTATTATTCAAATAAGCAAAACAAAACAAAACAAAAAAACAAACAAACAGTTGAATTAAATGCTTGAACACTGTGTGACATGATACAGGGGGATGAAAATTATTAATGAAAAATCACGGCAGTGTGTTAGGAAAACAGTTGTCTAAGCATAGCCAGCCCCATTATTTCTCATACATGCTAATCTAAAAATGTTGGTGGAGACTGCACCTGTTCAACTTGCCTGTTTTATTAAACCGGACATGGTAGGAATTTATATGCCCTCTCCATCATCATCAAGGCTCTCCTTGCTAATGTGCTAAAGAAGTTAAAAGTTAAAATTAAAAGTCTATTCATACCGCACTCTCTTATACATCAAACATGTTAGCCAGTCAGGCTTTTAATTAGCTTGGTTTTTTTATGTTGTACTCTATTATGTTTTACACTGTTATGATACGTTATACTTATCGTTATCATTTCTTGTGTTTTATTGTGAAGCACGACCTGATTTTTTATCTGTGTGTGTGTGTGTGTATATATATATATATATATATATATATATATATATATATATATTCTGAGAGGGGGGGATGAGGGGAGGGAGACAAGACAAACTATAGAAGGGAGAGCCAGAGAATAATAACTAATGATTAAGTGCAGAGTGGCGCATAAACACAGAGTGAAAAGAGGTGAATGAAGAAGAAACTCTCAGTGCATGATTCAAACCACTGCATCACAGTACGTTTAACACTTACGGCATGGTCTAATCTCTGCAATAAAATATTATGGTCAACAGTATCAAACGCTGCACTGAGGTCTAGCAGGACAAGCACAGAGATGAGTCGACTGTCAGAGGCCCCAAGAAGATCATTTATAACCTTCACTAATGCTGTTTCTGTACTGTGATGAATTCTGAATCCTGACTGAAACCGAAACTCTTTAAATGAACTGTTCCTCTGCAGATGATCAGTTAGCTGTTTCACAACTACTCTTTCAAGAATTTGTGAGATAAAAGAAAGGCTGGAGATTGGCCTATAATTAGCTACGACAGCCGAGTCAAGTGATGGCTTTTTAAGTACTGGTTTAGCTACTGCCACCTTAAAGGCCTGCATATGTAGCACATTAATAGACTGATCATATTTAAGATCAAAGCATTAATTAATGGTAGGACTTCTTTGAGAAGTCTTGTAGGAATGGGGTCTAATAGTCTAAATATCAGTAGTATTGAAAATAGCTGTGCATGGTTAAATGGTTAAAATTTTATTTGTAAAGAAATTCACGAAGTTATTACTAGTTAAGGTTAAAGGAACACTCAGTGCTACAGAGCTCTGACTTCTTGTGAGCCTCGCTACATTGCTGAAAAGAAACCTTGGGTTGTTATTCTTTTTGTCAATCAGGGAGGAATAGTAAAATATCCTAGTTTTATCGAGGACATTTTTTTATAGAGCAACAAACTTTTTTCAGACTAAATGAAGATCTTCTAAATAATGAGATGCCACTTCCTCTCCCATTCTCTGCTTTAAGCTGCATGTTTGTAAGTTAACCAAGGGAGTCAAGCTTCTTTTTCGGAGGATTCACAGTATCCAGAGTGGAACGTAGTGAGGATATAAACTAATAACGAGATAATCGACCTCTGTAGGAGTAGAGTTTAGGTAGCTGCTTTGTATTGTGTTAGCACATTGCATTGAAAATAACAGTGGAGGAAATATATCCTTAAACTGAGTTACAGCACTTTCAGAAAGTCATCTACTGTAATTAAATTTATTCCCAACTGCTGTGTAATCCATTATTGTAAATTTAAGTGTTGTTAAGAAATTATCTGACAAAAGAGGGTTTTCAGGAAATATTGTTAAATGTTCAGTTTCTATTCCATATGTCAGAAAAAGATCCGGAGTGTGATTAAAGTGGTGAGTGGGCTCATTTACACTTTGAGAGTAGCAAGTTGAATTTAATAATGGATTAAATGCAGTGTTGAAGCTGTCATTTTCAGGATCTACATGGAGGTTAAAATCACCCACTATAATTTACTATTATACTTTAGGTTTATTATATTTTACCATATTATTGGTTTATTCACAGTGCATGTGCAAAGAGCCAAAATAACATGGGGCATGCCCATGGAAATGACAGCGACTATAGATTCTAGTGGCTTTGAGTCAAGCTAGCTTCCAGAGACAGAACAGCCAACTGCAGCCAATAGATGGCAGTAATTTATATGATGGATGCAAAGAGGTACTGGGAGATGATCTAAGGGACAGAATGCTGTTTGACAGGTAGAGCTGATGTCTATTTCGTAGATTCCACTGGGCCTTGCGTGCCGTTACAGAATGACACTAACTAATCTATTGCTCCATGTGTGCATTGTTTCTCTGTGTTTTTGTTTGTTTTGATTTCTTGTGTTTTTTAACTTTGTTTTTTGTCTGTCTCTTCTGAGATGAGAATAATGGAGATTTTCCATCCACTTTTTTAATATGAAGGTCCCAAACTCAGCTTGTTTGAAATCCAAATAATAATGTGTTAATGGTATGCATGGCAGCATGCCATATGGAACATGCTATTTAAATATACTACTACTGTATTACACAAAATTTCAATCACATACACAAACCTCTTGTGTTGTCTTCTTTTATCTGGTATAAGTGAATGAATGAATGAATTAACCACATTCATAGAGGGTACGTTTCTGCATACAAAAGTTGTATTGAGAAACTCGGGCCTCACAAACACACTACGGGCATGACGATTTCTCAATAATCCACGCTCAATAGTGAAAATCTTTGAAGAAGGATACAATTAACAACATAAGAGAAACTAATGAAATGAGGGCGAAAGAAAACGGTGTTATCTGAGAAACTGCCAATAGCAATGCATGCACAAAGGATAGTGAATAAGTGGAAAAGGATGTAAGCACAAGGCAAGAGAAATTTGCTCACACTGAGTTGGAAAACAGACGATTGTAGTGAAGTTGGAAAAAAAAAAAAACAGAAGTGGAAAAAACTGAGAATTGAGCAAGAATGACACAGAACAGAAACAACAGCCACAGATTGATTTTTACAAGCAGAAAATGTGTTTCCGTAACTATTCAAGCATCCCAAAAGCATCAGAGACCTTGTGCATAAATATGTTTGGACAAATTAGTTTTTGTTAGAGGTGCAGATCATAGTGTATGATCTCAACAAAATGAGAACCCCCGTCCCTAAAGCATCACTCACAAACGATGCTGGACTGTTTTCACTTTATTTATATTGAGCTGACATGTTAATGTTTCAGCTGAATACAAGTTCAGAACATCTATACATTTTTAATCAAGGTGAACTAAGTTAAGGAGTATTTTCAAATATAAAATTTCTGCCAGCAGTGGAAGAAATCACCAAGAAAAATGACTTGTGAGATCTATCTTTACATACAGGCTTGGACAAACCACTGCTTCATGGTGCTACCTTTACTACTAATAATTTCTATTGTGTGTAATTAATAAACGGTATATCAAAAATACTGCAATTATTGTTCACTATACTGTATACTCAGTTACTGTCATCTTATGGACTTAAGTATAATCAGTGAAATTAATCATTAACCAGTACCTTTAAAAGTGTCCTGCCAGTGTCTGCAACATTGAAAATCGCCTCCAGCCTTGCTCCCAGCAGCTGTGAACAACAAGGCAATCAGTATATCACAATGAACCGGCGCTGACACAGCACATCTACTAAAGTAGCTGCAAAATAATACCAAACATGGCAGCGACGTTGAAACAAACCAGTGGATTTAATCTATTTAATCTCCATCTTCATCTTCTTAATTTCCATGCTACAGCCTGAGCTGCAGGCTGCACACTCAGAGAATATATACATGCAGCTGGACAACATTTAAAAGAGCATATTAAAGAGAAAAATGGAAACAGCCATAGTGATAGTAAAACATACCATCCATCCATCTATTTTCTTCCGCTTATCCTCTATTACACTGATGTCACTATGAACACTGTGCAAATCTGCACTTGTAGTTACCACTTGTAGTCCCCAACTGAATTCTGCCTGTGAAAACAAAGAGTTTCCAGCAAACACTGTTTTTTTTTTTTTTTCACATTTGCATAGCATATTGAATCAGCTAATAATATGTTGCTAATACAGCTATGGCCAGAAGTTTAGATATGTGTATGTAAACTTCTGACCAAAACTGAACTTGTTTGTGATCAACATCTTTGTTGGTCCTGAATCTGTTGATATGAGATCAGCTGTCAGAAAACCTGGCTGTTGTATTTGATTCCAGTCTCACCTTCGAGAAACATTTAAACAAAATGATCAAGTCCTGCTACCACCAGCTAAGGAATGTCGCGAGGATACTGAGGATCAATACTGAGTTTTAGGGACACTCAGACTATCATTCATGATTTTATTTCCTCCCGGTTAGATTATTGTAATGGTCCTTTAAGGTATTAATCAAAAAGCATTAAAATCGACCTCAGGTGGTACAAATTGCAGCAGCGAGACGTCTTACAAGAACCAAGAAAACTGAACATATTAACGCCAGTCTTAATGATTCTATACTGACTGCCCATTAGTTTCAGAATCGATTTTAAGATTTTACTTATTACTTTTAAAGTCCTTCATGGCCTGGCTCCAGAAAATATACTCTATCTGCTGCTCCGACCAGTGCACAGCATCAGATCCTCAGGCAGAACTGTTCCCACCTCACACTTAAAGACAAAAGGCGATCGAGCGTTTGCTCCTCCGTTGTAGATTGACCTGCCTGGGGAAATCTGGCTCATCCTATCAGTGCCTTCTTTTAAATTATTGCTAGAGTCTTAGTTACATTGCAAGTTTTTTCATTAATTAATTTTAATATAGATTTTTTATTCTTTTAATTTCTTGAGTTTTATGTTAATTTTCAGTTATTCGTTACAGTTGGACTCACATTGTATCTTATTCTTATTTTGACACCAATTTCTTCATAGTTTTTCGGTGGCTGTTTCAGGATCCCACACAAAGCAGTCAACCTGGTGGATTGGACAGATCAAATATCTGCCTACAGACAACTAGCTGTCTGAATCCATGTTTCTGAGAATGATATTTCTTCTAGCTTATTAAAAAACACCAAATGGACGTGTTAGCAAGGTTAAAAACCTGATTTTCCTCAGAGGGTGCCTCAGATTACCTTATTTATGTGGTGAACGTGTTTAATGTGTTTACCAAAGATTTGTCCATATTCAGCTGACATGCAGCAACATTAGCTTTCATCTTGAGCTGTTTTTTTTTCTAATTACCAGACAGATCTAATCTAATGTTCACCCTTCATAATAAGCTCTCCAGAAACTGCTGAAGTAAATCTCCGGCTCTTAAGCTCCCAAATGCTCCACAATGTGCTCCACTGTGTTTACCAGCTTTGTCTGCGTGCTGCTCAGTGATGGGCAGGTGGTGCGCAGTGGGCTTTTCCGCTGTATGTGGTGACTTGAAATGTATCTGAAAAGAACAGCAAGGCTACATCAAAAGATTAAAATTGAAGGCTGTAAATCAAAACAGCTCTCAAAAGGTGATGAAAAACTCTGCAAAGCTGAGGGGAATTGCAGAGTGGATTTATGATGCTCTGCGACTTTGCCTATATGGGCTACCTACTTCAAATTACATGTAGTCAGTTGAGCAGTTATTCATAAAAAAATATGTTAGCGCAGCCTTAAATTGAAATTCTTGAGTTACAAGTGTAAGTGTGTCTGCAAAAGAGCAACCGAGAGGCTTTCTTTCTAAGACAGAGGTTTCAAATGTTAACAATGTAGTGACTGCTGCAGATGCAATTGTGTTTAAATGCTCAGATGAGGGAGTTACTCTCAATGCACCAAATTTTCAGAAGCCTTTCACAAACACTGACTCCAATCACAATCCATGTCTTTGTGGATTTATCCCGTCTCTTCTCCTTTACCTACATTTTCCCTTGATTATCAAAGTGGATTTAAGGTAAAGGGAAAAAGAGATCCACTTAGATTCACCTGGTCAGTCTGTTCTAAACTAAGAACTCGTGCTTTTAATAGTTTGCACTGCAAAGTACGAGGGGATGCTGATCAAACTGCCGGGGTCTTAGCCAAGTTTCAGGATAAGCTGTGAACGAGTGGTTTGTTAAATTGTTGTTCAACAAAGTTCGAGTGTGCTGGACAGTAAAAGGAGAGAGCTTGCTTTCATTCTTTTTTACATTATAGAGCTGTGCTATGCTTTGTGTGAAGTGATCTTTTGTAGTTTCAAGTTCAAGCTTTTATGTTCAAGGTGTTATTACTTTTTTATAACTTTCAAGGTTTGTTGAGTTTTACTTTATCCCCCTGCGCGTGTGTGTGTGGGGTAGAGGAGCCATGCATTTATAATGTGTTTGTCTGTGTGTACGTGTGTGTGTGTGTGTGTGTGTGTATAGTTACAAGCATGTGTGCAACTACTGTTTGTGTACAATTCATTACTTACATATTTGAGTAGCTGAGCATCAAACTGCAATAGGTTAAGGACAAGTATACTTAAGACTTGAATGCATCTTATTATGTGTTAAAATGACTGTGAGATTGTTACTGGGGAAGGATAAAAAAATGGAGAAGCTATTGTTTCTTGGTATCCCTAGAGCTGTGTTTGGGCTAAAGGCCACCCAGCCTTTGGCTACAGATATGATAGCTCAAGATCAGCCTCCCCAACCCTTAACTGATGAATTAACTACTGCTCACCTATTCTTATAACATACAGTATAGGGGCATCTAAAGGGCAGGAACTTTCAATCTGACAATGCTCAACAACAGCTTCAGTATTTTACTTTATTTGGTTCATTTATATCACAAGAAATTAAACAATTAAAAGGGTGTAGGTTAAATATGACTCTGAAATTGGCCAGTCTGCACAAGTACTTTCATCTAAGCTATTTAGGTATATTTTGCTACCAATCCTTTTGCACTAGGATTTTAATTGGACATTTTTGTGTATTTTACACAATACTTCTATTTTTGCTTAAATAAGAGATCCAAATATCCTTTCACCTGCAATGCAAAACAGTTCAATGCAGAAGGGTCTTGTGCAGTGCCATTTTTCATGTGTTTTCCCGCTGCTACTTGGTGCCCCCTCTGCCACCCCCATTTCAAAAATCCCCCGCCAGATTATAGTCAGGAGGAATTGTCTGTGCAGTTCCTTTCAATATGTCAACAGTATAGAGCTGGCTGCTTGAATGGAATTATTGTTCCTCAAGCCAATACTAATTTAATGCTGACATTATATTGTCACAAAAATCAAATCAGTAAAAGTGTGTTAAGACGGAAGCACATCTTGACTGACTCAGGTAAAGCATAAACAGGCCACAGGTGTCTGTATAACAGAATTCCCATCACTATACACGCATGCATCTGTCATACGTAATGCAATCACATTGTCGTCCGGCTTCTGGACAACTCACGCTGTAACATCTGCTACTGTCATGATTCACTTAGTTTTTAACAGCTATGATTTGTTGGGCATTGAAATTTTGATAGACTGTACAAGGTGCATCAAAAATCATGATGAGAGTTTGCAGTGGTAGTTCATGTGTTTAGCTTTAACTCTTTCTCTTCCTCCAGCATACTTTTGCACAGTTTACACTGTTAAATATGTAGCTTTTTCTAATGTCTTCCTCATATTTCAGGTGTAAAATGGAACACACATAGTCCCGCTAAAAAGAACATTATACAAGCTTATGTTTATATTTAAAATAATACGCTCTGGTTTTGTCAGTTGCTCTGCATAATTCTGTATAATACTGTCGCATGGGATGAATAGCAGAACTAGGAAAGACCTCAGTTCATTAGGATAGCGCAACTCTGTTGTAGCTTGTAAGAATTGGTCCTGTAAATTGCTGTGCATTTACATCATACATAAATAAAACTGTATTTACTTACTTCTAAGGCAAATGGAATATTTTGTGCAAATGAAATACTGCCTCTGTCCAACATTAAAAGCATTCGACTGGCCAAACACTGTTTTGAAGCCGCTACAAAATAACAGTAATTTTCAGTTTTTAGTGGGGATCAAAAAGTAGTCTGATTTCCTTCTAACCCATGCAATGTTATAACTTGTTGTTAGATATGGCTGTAAATTTCTCTTGGGTGTTGATGTGAAATGTCATCCATCCATTTTCTTAACCACTTATTATGGGAGATGAGCTGGAGCCTAGACCCAGCTGTGACGAGAGGCAGAGTACGCCCTGGACAGGTTAGCAGTCTATTGCAGGGCTAAAACAAAAAAGATAGGCAGCCATCACTTGGATGAGTGATGTGTGCCAAACACGTTTGCTTTTCCAAGAAGAGTAAATCTATTTATTCATTTATTATTGACAAGTGAATGTGCAATATGACAATGCAAGAACTGAAAGGCAGGAAAAAAAAGAGCAGCAGAAAGAGGTAGGTAGGCCCCAGACGGAGCCCTCATAGCCAAAGGGCAAGAGCCCCAGAGAACCAGAGCTGGCACAAGCCAAGAGCAGGGCCCCAGACGCCCGAGAACCCCCGACACCTGGAAAAGCACCCCCGAAGTCTAGGGACCCATCTGCATACTGTGCCCTAATACAGTCACCCACTCAGTCAAGAAAACAAAAAAGCTGCCACCCAACCTAAAGTACAACGGTGGAAAATTCAATGTTTTTTTTTTCCTGACAAATATCTGGATTGTTCCAAATAGGTGTTAGTTTGTGATATGTGAAAACATAATTATTTTTTAAAATTCCGACCAGGCTTGAGTTGATCCATTTTGAAGCATACTAAATATTGATAAAAATTTGGTAGTTGTAGTACACCATTGTGCTTTGGCTTGTGTAGAGTTTTAAACTTATTTGTGATGGTTTTTACTACTCTAAGTCTGAAAACCTAAATATCTAATGTTATCGGAGTAGTGGAGTGGTGGAGGTGTTCTGAATGTCACAGTTCAGAGGCAAAACTGTTGATATACTCCAGTTGAGTAGTCTGATATAGATGAGAACTTATCTATAAGTTTGGCCATCTTCAGGAGAGAGGTTTGTGAGTTCCCAAGGAAAAGTAATACATCATCAGCATATAAGCTTCTCTTGTGATCTGTATTTTCAGTTTGAGTTCCTTTAATATCTACATTTTGTTGGAGTGCTGCTGCTAGTGGCTCAATGTATCTTTGCCTCTGTGAGGGATGGAGGGAGTGGGGGATTGGCAGACTGGTCTGGTTTCAGCATCAATGCAGACACTGTTGTGGTGAAGATAGAGTTCAAGTCACTGGTCAATCTACATTCCCACCCTCACCTATGGCCAGTGGTGGACAGTAACGGAGTAAATTTACTTGAGTACTGTACTTAAGTACAATTTTTGACTATTTTTACTTTACTTGAGTATTTATTTTTTGGTGTACTTATGACTTTCACTCCACTACATTTCAAAGACAAATATT
>JAVDPK010045555.1:0-21746 GCA_034780415.1 Cichlasoma orientale
CCCCCCCCCGGCATCAGAGCCTCTTCGAAGTGCCTGGTTAAATTTTATTTTTCTCAGAAATGTACTCACATCAGTGGGAAAGTCCTCCTTGCTGGTAGCTAATCGTACCGCTGCTATCAAACTACAAAAATGGCAGAATGGGGTGGAGTGGAATGCTCTGCAACCCGGAGGGTGGGGCTTGAAATGTCTCATTCACATTTACAGAGACCGCACCAAAACCAGTTGCTCGAAGACGCCCCTCAGAATAGGGGTAAATGAGGGGTCTGTGGAGCTACAATAACGAGGAATTCAGACCAAAGCATTGCAATTCTACTTTATATAGGCCAGAAGTGAATGATTTACATATGAAAAGGAAGGATTTAAAAGCATGATATGTGCCTTTTTACAACTGTAAATTCTCACAGTTGAGAAGCAAGAAGTCCTGGGCTTTTTTGGCACATTTGGCTTGAATAATGACATGAAAGCTTAATTATGTAAAACAATGACTGACATTTATCTATCAGTACGATGTGCAAATATATACATACATTAAGAGTATGAACAATTAGTCACACAAATTAATCATCAGATCTTTTATGTACTGTGAAAATTGCAAGACCCATTCAGGAAAGTTGGATTTGCAGCATTGGGTAAACATTTCATTTCACTCAAAAATTCACTCATGAGCAGGTAATGAAATGCTTTTCCAGTCAGAGATTCTTTTGAGTTGGTTTAAACCTTCAGCTCGTATGACTAATCTGTGAACTAACCTCACCTCTTAGCATGCGGTGACTGAGGCTGAGGCCTGAAGGCGCTGTTGGTCCGTTGGTGGCAGCAGGAGCAGGAATCCAGCTTAGATGAAGGATGAAGAGCCCGGTGCACAGATGTAGGGATGTGGAGCACAGCCGTGGGCAGCCCGGGGCCGGAGGAGGAACAAGCTGCCTACAGGAGGAGCAGCGCATCCCTATCTCCAAAGACGTCATCACTTCCTCTTCTGCCTCGGCCATGTGGTTCATCAAGGATGCCTGCGGCATCGTGTGCGCCATCATCACCTGGCTGCTGGTGTTGTATGCCGAGTTCGTGGTGTTGTTTGTGATGCTGCTGCCCTCCAAGAATCTGATTTACAGTATTGTGAACGGGACTCTGTTCAACACTCTGGCCTTCCTTGCCCTCGCCTCACACCTCAGGGCCATGTGCACTGACCCTGTAAGTCAGGTTACTTGGGATTATTCATGCATACAAATTATTTTAACTCACAGTGTCATGTAGACAACTAAATGCTTTTTAGCTTTATATATTTCAGATTAATGTAGCGGACCTTTAATAAAATGATTATTCTGGTGATTGATGAGGTGCACATAATACTGAAGTCATCTACTTTTTGTACATGTTTCCTGCTAGGGGGCGGTGCCAAAAGGGAACGCTACTAAGGAATACATAGAAAGCCTTCAACTGAAACCAGGACAGGTGGTCTACAAATGTCCCAAGTGCTGCAGCATCAAGCCTGACCGAGCACACCACTGCAGGTAGGGCAGAAAGGACGTGAAATTTCCACTCTAGCATTTGACATTCACAAACCCAGTCCTGTGCTTCGCTTTGGTGCAGTAAAGTCCCCAGTTTTAACCTTTCATAATGTGTGAAATTAGTACAGTGCCTGTTCTTGGAGTGTGCGACCCATGTTACCCGTTTCTAGATACACTTTACAGATAGAGCCCATCTTACATAGCATTTTTGAGACCAACACTAATATTTGTTCATTTAAAAATCTGATATAGTACCATTTTTTTTCTCCCCTTACAGATACATGAAACATAAACAGATTTCCCAAACGTGTTATGTGTAGTTATTTATGCGTCTTTACTAAGATAATATCACAGTGCCGTCTAAAAACAATCTTGTTTTATTGTCACATTAAGTTGTGGATTGCTTGTTTACACTCTGCCTGACTGCATGGATTAGCTGGTGGTTGCGAGTGCGGTATTTTAAACAGGGAGGTTGCAGAGTGTCCTCTGGTGGATAAACTATGCAACATTGACTCTCTAAAATGGTTGAAAGGTGTTTTCCTTTCTCTTCTTTACCTTTTAAAAACATTTCATTTATCGGCCATTAGAAATGCTGACACTGATATATCAGCATATAGCTTAAGTAGTGATATATATCAACCAGGCTCTATTTACAGATATCCTCTAAACATGACGCATGGAGACAAGTTTTGAAAAGAGAACTAGTTTTAGAGTACGCTGCTGAATGTGGGTGTGATTGCTTCTAAATGCAGATGTACAGAACAAGCAGATTGTGGTTTGCAGCCTTCTCTAAAACCAATCTTCCAAGCAACATGAGTGACAGAAGTCCTTTATCACAGGAAACCAAAGACCCAAAAAAATTTTTTTCATTAAAACATATACAAAAAATATAGTGTGTGCCTCTCCTGCTACCACGTGCTGTTAAACAGAGCGATGATTTTTGTAACACAGCTTTTCCAAACATCCTAGTTTTATTTTGGAGGTTTACATTATTCTGTACTGAACGACCACCTAGTGCTAATGGCCGCACCTCTAGCTAACTGTGATGAGCCGTTCTGGTAGTTAACAGTGGAAATTCTCAGCTCAGTGCGACAGGACCTCAGCTTTGCTAGCAAAGGTTCAGATGTAAATGCTTTTAGATCCGTTCCCACTCTGCATCAGTCAAGTTCTTGTATTTCTCTTTGTGTTTAGTCTCGTGATGGTGAGTCAAACTGTAATCTTTATACACAGGAATCTACTCTCCACAAACTAAACACATGGCTTTACCTCTGATTTTTTTTTGTTGTTTTTTTTATGTGAGCTGACCTCTTTCGGGGCTAGCAAACTCACATCTCTCATAAACATCTGTTCCAACAGATTTATAGTGAAGCTACATTCTCTTGCACATGCGTATGTACTTTAAAAAAATAGCAGTTGCCTTCCAAATAAAAGCAACAAAGTTGTATTGTGATTTCTCACAACATCACAAAAACCAGTAAGTCATGCTCAGATGGGTAGTTTACCAAACATAATTTGGATGCTGTATACTTATTTACGTTTGAATTTTAATTTTCCATTTAACCCACGTGGGCCGATAGGGGACAACCACTGGGCCAGATGTAGCCCAGGAGGCGCACAATTCCCAGATCAGCTGTAAAGGAAACACTGATAAAAGAGAACCACCTTAACTGAAATATGAGACAAGCTCATCCAAACAACCTCAAATTCAGTACTGCTCTTACTCAGTTCCCCATTAGATCCAACAAGTATGAAGTGGATTGGATGAATTGTTGTTGAGATAGGTGGTGGGCAGATTATTATTAGTAGTATAGGGTATCGAACTCTTTGAATGTAATTAAAGTTCTCTTATTTCCTCATTTTAGTAACTAGATTTTTGCTTAGTAAACCATGTTTATAGCCATGATTGTTGTCTATTATCTGTCAACCATATTGCTATGCTCTGCAGTAAAGCAACATAATGAATCTTCTCAGGAAATCCAGTAATCTCTCGCTGTTTGCACAGAACACCCAGTATTAGCACTGATGTTACCACCAGCTTCTTGTTCTCTCCACTGCAGAGAATCTAAATCCTTAAACATTAGTGCTTACCTTAAAACACTTCAGTTTGTCAGTTTATCTCTTTCACATTGTCTTTCAGTTTTTATTTATTGACAAAATATTTTCATTCTGGTTCTTGGTGGCAGAATTGGCACTGTGAATTTGAATATGTTTCATTTGCACCTTGCACTTCTCTCACAGTGTTTGCAAACGCTGCATAAGGAAGATGGACCACCACTGTCCCTGGGTCAACAACTGTGTTGGAGAGAACAACCAGAAGTACTTTGTGCTTTTCACAGTAAGTCCACTTTAGGAGTGAGTCTCTGAAATGAACAGAAACCTGAAGGTCACACCTTTTTATGTTGCATTATGCGCAACTCATGAAGACAAATTGCTAGTGATTGTTGTAGAAATGTAGCACAGTGTGTTTGTGGTTAGTCTGTATGATCAGTTGCTGCTCATTGCATCCTCTTTCTCATTCTTCTCTAAACCTAGATGTATATTGCACTCATTTCTCTTCACGCTTTGGTAATGGTGGTCTTCCATTTCCTCTACTGCTTTGAAGATGATTGGACAAGT
Organism: Cichlasoma orientale; assembly: GCA_034780415.1. Taxonomy (NCBI): domain Eukaryota; kingdom Metazoa; phylum Chordata; class Actinopteri; order Cichliformes; family Cichlidae; genus Cichlasoma; species Cichlasoma orientale. The sequence continues at coordinate 4,119 of JAVDPK010045555.1, forward strand.
AAGTGCTTCTTTTAACTTCTCTTTAGCTTTCGGACACAAAAAGAACAAAACTCCAAATATGAATCTTCCGTGAAATGAAACAAAACAACTGAAATAAAACCATTTACTTGAGCTTATGTTTTGTATATATTTTATATATTACAAAATGATCTTGTAATATTCTTCACATTTGTTTCCATTTCTTAAACCATCATACAAGACTAGTTAAATGTTTGGACACGAATGGGTGAGTGTGTCCAAACTTTTAACTGGTACTGTATAGCTGTCAGTATCAGTGGCTTTCATCAGCAGGTACACGTTCAGTCAATGCAGTTTAGTTACTGTGTCTAACAGTAATGCTCAGTGTTGTCATATCTCACTCATACTTGGGTTTCATGTGTTAATGCTGAGGATCATCAGAGCATTGTTCAGAACTCGCAGTTAGTGACAGGTTGCTGCAAAAGGCCAATTGTTGTGACAAGAAGTGTCTAACAAAGCCTCGGGTCTTTAGAGTGCTAGAAGCTGCTCTCACAGGCGGTCATTCACTCAGCTGACTGCTCGGACTTCAGTTCTCCATTCTAGCAGCAGCAGAGGGTTTAATTTTGACTTTAGACTTCAGGGTTCTTCATTTGCTTGGTGTCTGTACCTGTTATATACATACATGCACGTTATGGACATTTAACGCCAAAATCAAATATACACATTTTCCTTCTGGCCTATAGTGCTGTTTATCCAACTAGATTGTTTTGGTGTGAATTTCCCAGTGTAAAAATGTCTGTTGTCTCTTGAGTGTAATAGAACTAAGTAGCACTTGCTCATCCTTCCAGTTAACAGTGAAGCTATAACTTCCTGATCCCAAATAATATCCTTCCAGGAGCTGACATATGCACATACCTGTTGACTTCAAAGCTTTGAATCCTCACTGTAGAGCTGCAGTTGAATGCAGTAGTTTCTTTGATAGCACTGTAGCAGTCCCTCTATGAACCTCTTTGCCCTTTCACTTCTCTGCTTCCACGTCCCTCCCATTCCCCCAGAGTGCAGTACCTTCTCTCCTCCAGCAACAGTCATCCTCCTCATACTCCTGTGCTTTGAGGGCCTCCTCTTCCTCATCTTCACCTCTGTGATGTTCGGCACCCAAGTCCACTCCATCTGTACCGACGAGACCGTAAGTGACCCAGTTACTGCCCTGCTGACCACCTCATTTTAACTCTTCTGCTCTTCAAGGCTTCCCCCTGCTGCTGCAACTCTTAACTTCTTTAATGAATATCTTTAATGTCCCAAAACACCAACTGATGTCCCTTACTCTGCAAAATCACATCCTTCACTAACAACAGTGTTTTAAAAAGCGAGTAACTGCCAAAACAGACTTCAGTCTAAAGTGCTTTAAAGGCAAATTTCTAGTTTGAATGACACCTACCATCATATATACATGCATACAAAGACTTCTATACAGCCTGATTTTGTTTTTACAGTTAAAGGAAATCACCTGCTGATGGCTGTTTTCCTGTCGTTTTATGGCAGAGTGTGTGGAAGTGAGTGCGATCAAACCTGAATGCTTTAACTGCAGCCTGGCCACATTAAATTCATACTGGCCTTTAAAATATGAGGAATCTTACACAGGTTAAACTGTGGCTGTCACTGCTGCTGTATCACTTCGTAATTGTCACTGCTAAAGGAGACACTAGATCTTTTCTCACATGAAACATTTAGAAAAGTGCAGGTGTAACTTATAACAGTAACGATAGCTACATTTCATTTAGGTCAGTCCTTTCCAGACTCGTGCTGTATCAGACAGTACACAGTTGGATTAATGTGAAACCTAATGGAACTCAGCCATCATTAAAGTGATTCTATACTCCTGTGTTTCTTTCTGCTACAGAGATGTCTTGTGTAACAAAAGGTTCATTAGCCTGATTTATCTATACATCCATCTTCATCCTTCTCCCAGTGTTACTCCCCCAAGTACACAAGCGCTCTCTCTCTCTCTCTCTCTCTCTCTCTCTCTCTGTCTCTCCCCCCCCTTTAGGGTCAAATACTGCACACAGCTTTGTGTGTTGGCTGGCTCACTTTGATCAAGGAGCCTGAACCATAAAAAAAAAAGTTTACTAGTTTAACAGCTGGGGGGGGGGGGGCAGACTATATTTCACACCTCTTGCAGCTCACCTGCTGCCCACTGGTAGACTGCCCTAATGTGCTGTTCTTGAAGGGCAGGGATGTATGTAAGTGCATAATAAAGGTGCATTTGTCAGTGTATCAGTGAAAGAAGGAATCTCTATCCTCTGAAGTTTGGAGCTAAAATGATCAAACACACTGTATCTGTGTGCATGTGAATTATAGCTCACCAAACCAAACTCCTTTCCCTGTTTCCAACTTCTTTTTGTCTGCAACTCCAGACCAGAGATTTAACACTTCATTGTGAAGCGAGGGCTTCAACACATAGAGGACTGTGCAACACACAGGGGAAGGGCAGAACTCAGGCTTTACACTATCCTTGCAGAGAACTAATTCAGAGCCTGGCACACAGCCCCACATTATCTATTTTTATCTTTCTAATGCAAAATGAGTATTTGGAATTTGTGATTGCTGTGATCGCTGGGCCACAAAAGCACGCCAACTGAAGTTTGGTTGTCTCTCGTTTTCAGGGCATAGAGCAGTTGAAAAAGGAAGAGAGAAGATGGGCTAAAAAAACTAAGTGGATGAACATGAGGGCGGTATTCGGACACCCTTTCTCCATATTGTGGTTTAGCCCCTTCTCCACCCCTGACCATGGGAAGGCTGAGACCTACCAATATGTGGTGTGAGGGCTCAGCGCAGGGAGCGAAGCGGTCCGACCAAAACCAAAGTGGGAAGGCCAGCCCCCGCCCCCCCACACACAGCTCAACGCAATTTGCAGTGTATATCCCACACTAGCTATGGACAGCTTTTCATGTGCTTTTTTTTGTGTTGCCAACTAAGTGCGCTATACGTTTATTTTTGTGTTGCCTTGAATGAGTCGAGTTGCAGAGAAAAAGAAACACTTTTCAGTCCTGTTTGCAAACACTGTGATGAATCTGTTTTTTCTGACCTGCTTTCTTTCTGTTCTAACAGAAGCCTTCTCTCTTCTTACTCTGTTTCCTTTTTGCTCTTCCCTAAAGGGTTAGTTCAGCTAAATTGTAAAGAAAAAGCAGGTATCTTGTATTTTGGGTCATTGCCAGCTAATGTCATTAAAGAGAAAATAGGAAATGATGTATTAGGTAAAATAAAATGGTTCATAAATTTGGTGAAGCACTGATTTTTAGGAAATTATAAGGAGTTTCTTTGAGAAAACTAGCTGGAAACTGATGAAAATCACTTATTGGGGTTGGAAATGACCTCAGTGACCTCAAAAAAGAAATCCAATCTGAGTGAGAAAATTTCTTTTTTTTTTTTTAATTTAGATGAACTGACCCTTTAAATATTGCTCCTAACAGACAGTAGTCAGTAGTGTGTTCCAGACATGGACTGTACAAACCTTTTAATGGGTCTACTCTAGAATGGATTGTTGGAGCCATTCAGTAATCAGATCCATGCTCAGGCCAACGCTTTGTAATAGTGCTGTAGATACCACATCAGCATCTTGCCTTCATTACAGTGGGACTAAATTTGTCACAGTAATTGAACAAAATCTCTCAATAATCAAACACAAATGAAGTGAAAGCATAAAGATTTTTAAGCGAGAACTTGAGGTAGAATTGCATAGAGTGCTGCAGCCTCACCTGTGTTTCTCACCTGTGTTTCTCAGATTTTCCTTCTGTGGTCTTTTCATTTTCAGTTCTGACACAAAGCTCTCATGTGGGCTGGTTGCATTTAGATGAACGTGTCACTGGACTGGAAGGTACAACAAGTGGTAACAATTAATGTGAGAATGTGATATTCAGCATGCTGTCCTGGCACTGAGATATTCTAATTGCTGTAAAAGTTACTGCTTGTTGCATCTGTGGTTCAGTGACTGTTGCCTAAAAGTATCGGACCAGCAGCACTGCAAACCCTGACATGAGAGCTGCACAAAGGTGGCACTCTTGTGGTTTGTGTAAATTCTACCTTTGAGGGTTTTTTTTGCTTTTGCTGTTTTGATTCACTTTTTTTCATTCTTGGGAGATTTTATTTCATTATTAGGACAAAAATTAATCCCATAGATTTTTGGTCTGTTATGTTTGTAACGAGATTTCTAATTCACCAAATGTATCTTTTTTTTTTCTTTCTATTAACAGTGACACTCTTACATTTAGGGCGTCTGCTGAAAGCAGTTCCCACGTTTTAATATCAGAGCTCTGTTATCTCATTATGTAAAAACCTGTACATTACACTGTGTTTAACCCTGTGGGTTCATGTTAATGTAAAATGACATGAGGCAAGGGAATGCAGTGGTACCAAAAAGCAGAGGCGATAACCTGCTGTGACCAAAGGATAGCAGATGTACTGAATATTTAAAGTGGACTTATTAGGCTCATTTCAGCTCCACATTTGTATTCTTGGCCTCTATTTCTATTCTGTTAGCTGTGAGTTGTGCAAAGCTAAGCCAGTAATCTTTATTTATGAGGGACCTTCATCCTCATCTGAAGGTATTATAACTCCGCTCCCTTTAAGGCTGCCCTTCCTTCAAACCGTACTTTGTTCTGATTGGCTGCCCCTTGTAAACAGAAGGTTTGAGTTGCGTGGGGCTTTTGTGTCCATAGAAAGAGAGATGACCATATTAGAGAGGTCCTCTGTCTTTGACATCAAGCAGAGCCAAGAGTAGAAAAAAAAAGATCTGAAACATTACACTATATATGACACAAAATAAGGAAAAGCATATTAGGTCCGCCTTAAAACAACAGTGTCCTTTGATCGTTTATTAAAGGTCAGATTTGGAGGATCCGTCTGATAAAGTAACCTAGAAGACCAAACGGTCACACCGCAGCCAAACGATGTGTTCAGTGAGTTTTTACAGCCTGTGGCACATTGTCCCGGATTCCTCGCTGATACATGCTCGAGGCAAACGGAGCCTCTTGGATGGCAGAGATTCCATTTTTGGCTAAAAGAAGCCCGGAGGTTTCTGGTTGTTCCAGCAAACAGATCCTCGATGATTAAGCCAGCAGTCTTTAGTTCTGCTGAATCATTGAAGGAAATGAAAAGGCTTTCAGTGGTGACTGATGCCGACCTCAACCTGTCTTTAAGCAGGAAAAGCATGTGGGTTAGAATGATGTTGACAGACTATCAGCAGCCACATATGTTTGTTCTTTATTTCCTTTTTTTTTTTCTGAAGAAGAAGAAAGGTTCAGCCTCCCACTAACACTCTATTTGCATGAATACGTGCCAGTGAATCACAGCTCTAAGCCCGTGTGGTGTTTTGATGTTGTGAGCGTGTGCCAAATTCAATAAAACCCACAATTCCGTGATTATTTAGGAACCCTTTGATATAAATTTGCTCTGAAAGGACACTGGCTTGAGTTTAAAATCCTCTTTGCTGCAGGAAATGTATAAAATCTTGTTCGGAGTTAGAGTGAAGACATGGACTTAGAATATTCATTTCTACACTACACCAGACTGCTTCAAAGCATTTAACTGAAGTATTAACATTCACCAGTTACATTTAACAGTACTAAAAAAAAAGACTAAAATTGCACTTTGTCTTTATCACTTGAGATTTTCTCCTGGGTGAACTGCTCTGTTCCAAAGCGTGCATTTTTATTCTTCTATTCTTTGTTTACATGATATTGTACATATGCTTTGTTTCGGAGTGCATGGTACAGCTGAAGGCTGGTTTAGTCATGTATGTGAAACACTGTTGGTTTAATGAAGCAGATGAGTGATGGCGGAGATGTTTTTTGCTTTTTTTGTTTGTTTTTGTTTTTTACAGAAATTTTAATTCTTTCTATATATTCTGAAGAGATTTCAGCACATGCACAGAGAATAAATCCTTCTCAGATGCAATTGCCTGCTTTTCGGGGGTGCCTTTATTTATTTTTGCCCGTCTCCTATGCCTGAATTTTTATTTTTATTTTGATGTTCAAATATTAATACAAGAGTGATTGTGTTTTCCCCTTAATACAGTTCTTACATGGTCATCACATCCTGCATTTTCCCTCCATCCTTGTCTTCCATTCTACTCCCACTTACTGTCTGGAGTCTTCCTCTCCCCGATGCTGTCTCCTCTCCACACTCATGCATTTTGCTTTGGTTGATAACTTACTCTGCCAAAGGCTTTCTGAAGCAGACAGCTCTTTATAATCTTGACTGAGGTAAGCTTGCAAAAGCAGTCACGTTAGCTGTTCCATCAAGCCCGACACATCACGCGCATGCAGGCTTCAATCAGCAGGCCAAAGTGTGCTTTCAGTTCGTCCTTTGCTCTTTTACTTCAACCAAACAGTTTGAATGAATGAGTGAGTTCTGTGTGTAACGTGATGCATGTGCCATCCTTTCATTTTGGAAGTGCATGCCAGTCCTCTTTTTTTTTTTTTTTTTGGACAGCAGCATGAAATCTTGGGTCTGTTTACTTTAAAAAAAAAAAAAAGAAAAGAAAATTGAATCAAAAGGAACCAAATGCATTTAGAAGACAGAATTAAAACTTAACAAAAGTCACGTTTCTAATTTACCTTCTCAGTTATTGGTTACTGTAACCTCTCCTGGCCATGAAGCAGTCCTTCTACCACAACACTATAAAAGATGGCTGTAAAATTCAGTCCTCGCACTGCATACAGTAAATATCAACCCCAAAGGTGAAGCTAATATTAGACTTCAGCTTTCCGAGTCAGACAAATGGATCTGTGACTGTCACTAAAAATACTCAGTCCTCAAATTCAAACAGGAAATTCCAGAAAACTAACTTTAGTGGCACGTACTTGAAGCATGCGACGCTTGTTAGCTTAGCATGAAGCCTGTAAACAGGGCACCAGCTAGCCTGGCTCGGTTCAGAGGCAACAAAATGTACCTGTAAGCACTTCTAAAGCTCATAGACACTGTTGCTTTGAACACAGTCCATCTAAAATACCTCCTTACACTTACTTCTGGAAGTTGCCATAAATATGTCAGCGTGGCTCCTTAGTTTTTGCCATTTTTGCATTAGAAAGCAGAACTGTTGAAATGAACAAATTGGGGAAAAGGAGTCCTATCCCAGCTTCCCAGAGCCCACGGTGACATCTTCAAATGTCTTCAGTCTGGACAGCAGTCCTGAATTCCAAATATTTAGTCTACTTTAATGCATGCCAAGCGTTTCAGAAGCTGGACCCTGCCCGCTGCTAATCACAGCTGTCAGTCAGCACCCACACATTGGACATCAAAGCTGCAATCACATCCAAATCTTAGACATCCCATATTTACCAATCAGGGTCTTAATGACTTCTTAAAAATGACAGATTTAGTCTTTTTACACAAGTTGACTCATTCTGAGTGGGAGCCAGGTGAAACCAGCATTAATTGGCTGTTACTGGCATTGCATTATAAGCTGCTTCCTCCATTGACTTTAACTTAAGTCTCAAGGTGTGGTAGCTGGCGCTTGGTTGGGATTAGGAAGCAAAGGTCTGGAAAGAAAATGGCAATAAACTGAAGATGATGACCAAGATGAAGATGTCAGCTGTGAGAGCAGCTAGCATCGCTGCTAGTGTTTCCCCCTCTTTGCTTCCTGGCCAGTACAGACAGGATAGTCGATTGCAATGACCAGTAACTCTTCAAAGAGCTAAACCTGTAAATCTGAACTTTTTAAAATAGTCTGGACATCTTTAAGTGTCTGAGGGACTAACCCAGAAAGCAAGGCCGTCACATAGCACTGTCATCAGTTTGGTGTGGTGGATGTCATTGATAATGCATGCAAATGATCCCATGCAGTGTATATTTTTTTCCCTTTGGTCCGTTCCCTTCATCTCAGAACCTGTTTTTCCTCTCCAGGGAATCGAGCGGCTGAAGGGGGAGACGGGGAAGTGGGGGAAAGTGCCGTGTTGGGAGGCCATGCAGATGGCATTCGGCGCCCCCTTCTCACTGTCCTGGTGCAGCCCTTTTACAGGGTTGAGCTGCAAGAAGAGCCCTCAGGACCACATCAGTGTCCCCCAGGGAGAGATCATCGAGGAGGATGTCATAGAGATTCCGTTCAACTAGCGCCACCTGCTGTGGAAAGCATTAATTGCAGTCTTGCAGGGTTTTACAAGCACAAGATGTTTTTGAAATTGGACTTGAAGAATTTTTTCTAAATGGTGAAAACCCAGACTTTGATTTATTTTTTTTGGTATGCATTTTTTATGTAGAGGACTTTTTCTTTTATCTTTCTGGATATATTCATACACTTTCTGTCCCTACTTTCTGTGTAGCCATTTGAAAGGTGTGCAGAGCACGCATTACCAAACTTTAGTATCTTTGCTCTTAATAACTGCACACATAAGTGGAAGTCTAGTGTACACTTTATGGCCCTCATTCTTTACTGATTCTGCCAAACCTGCAGCATTTTCCTGAATTTGTCACTGGTGAAGGAAAATTCTGCGAGGACTCAGAGCTCTGTCAGCGCAGTGTTTGGAGGAGAGAAGACTGAAGCGCCTCGCCGAGCTGCCTCAGGACACCGCTAACAGCAGCTCTGCTCCAACACTGCAGTACAAACGGTTCCTTTCAACCTTTTTGCCTTTCCCCCCAGATTTGAACAACCAGTTTCACAGATGAGGATTAAGCCTAGATCTAGACTAAAAGAAAAATTCAAGCTCTCCATTTGAAAAAAACAAAACAACAAAAGCCATTTTTAGCCTAAGACTAGGCTTAACCCGTGTCTGGGCAACTGAGCCGAGCTCACCTTGTGCCTTATCTGTCTTTACTGAGCAAATGTTTGACACACTATAGTTTAATTACTCATCTCGATTCCAGAGTCTGTATCTCAAGTTGCCATTTTCATCTTTCTCATTGCACATGTGGAAAAAGGGCAGTAGATGACTTCATATAGAGGTTTATATTGTGCATGTCTGTAAGCTGGTGGATAAGGGCTTCCAACTGCTGAATGGGTGCTGGACATCACGGGATCACTGATGTTTGACCGTGTTTACATTACTTTAACAGTCATTATGTGGGTTTGTTTCTTATATGAATGGCTGTTCTTATTTTAATCTAGTAGCAGTTTATTTATATTTGTTTTTGTCATATATCTGCAGTTTTCCTATTATATATACCACACGGTATTCAGTCCAATTCAAAAATGAATGGGAACATTTTTTCATGCTGGCTTATGTTCATATTTAATCCACTGCAAGAAAGCAGAAACACCTATTTATCAACATGTCCGAGCACTCTTTAATTGTGGCGTATCTGATCTTCTTTTCAGCGTTTCTGCATTTATGACATTCTGTGACCACTTTCAGCACTCCTGCTTCAAAAGCCAAATACAGCTGTTGTGGTAGAAATGTGTGGATCATAACTGGAAGAAAACATTACACCTCACTGGCAGCTGGGTCACACTAAGTGGTCTGGAATAAATGAGTGTTCAGACAGAACAGCAGGCATGTTCTCAGTATCGTCCTTCTGGGGAAAACAGTGCATTCCAAATTTCATTCAGTTCATTCCGAGCAAAACAGGTCTACGTGCCAAAAGCTTGGCTTGATCGTTTAGTAACAGCAGCTGACTCGAGTGGAGAGAGCTTTTATCCCAGTCTTCTGAAGTGCTATTCTTAAAGGTACCACAAGGTGGTGCCAAAATCCCTTAAGTCAGCAACAAATAAAGCAGCTCGTTCTCTAATCAATCTTTAGCCAAAAATCAGCATGATTGTGAGATGGCAAGTCTATGTGGCATTTGCGTGCCCTCGTGTGATTGGTAAGAATAAAATAAAAATATAATTTCAATTCAATTCTCTTTATAGAGCACCAAATAAGTCGCCACAAGGCGACCTCAATATTGCAGTGCACAGTGGATCACTGTGTGGTTTGTAAATATAGACAGTACACATTTTATAAAAAACAGTAACAATAATAAATGTGATCACAGCATTGTGAAACAATGTGGGAAACAGATACAAAAAAAGTGTGACCCTTACCAACAACTGTAATGATCTGATTTTGTGCAAGTCCCAGGTAACCCCCTTGTTGTCTTAAAGCATCACAGTCACAAAGTGGGAATCCATCAAAAAGGCAGTTTTTTTTTTGTCTCTCTCACATTTTGAAGTAGGAGCAGATATGAATTTAAAAACTATACATTTATTATGTAGAGGTGTATTTACCCCCAAACCTTCTAAGCTCAACAATCAAATCAGTTCTGCGGGCCGGAAACCTGCCAGAACTGCTCTTTGCAGTCCACAGTTTGACTGTTTGAGGCCGTGACTGGAGAGCAGAGGCTGCATGCTTGGATCAAACAAGTCCAACATGCATTACTTCTCCTTCTTGTCCTCTTCCCGTGGGTGTGTCTGAGGTGTTGAACCATGAAGCACCAGCAGCCCACACAGAGTGAGGGAGATGCCTACCCACCACAGGGTTGCATGAGCCTCTCCAAAGAAAAGCCTCCCCAGCAGTCCCTGGACACAAGAGGAAGGCACGTTCATTATGGACATAAGACACAACAAGAATCTGAATAGTGAATGCGAAGTCAAAATGTTCCCTTTCACGGCCACAGTGTTGTACAAAATAAAATTAGAATAGTGTATGTAAGGCAGAGCTTACAGAGGAGATGAAGTTGGCTGCAGTGGTAGTGACGGTGGCCCTGGCTGAAGAGGAGCAATGCCGAAGGGCCTTGGAGAAGAAGGTCCACATGACTGCGTTGCAGGTGAACAGCAGGCCTCCGCACAGGAGCCGCAGGGGAATGTGGAGCTGTTTGCCAGGGTATCGCAAGACACACAAACATGTAACAACACAACTTTTTTCTTCTCTGCAGCAGTTTTGACATGGAAAATACCGGCAAATACTGGCAGATGTAGCTACAGAACGTCAATTATGTTTCTGTACTAAAATAGTTTGTCTATTTCCCATTTTTAAGCATTTTACTGCTGCCGTGATATATTTCAGAGGAAGAAAACGTTTTTCTTCACCAGATTTACCTGACAGCTTCAGTTAATTTTCAAATCCAGAGTTAGACAAACGTGCCTGTTTGATTGGCCACAAAATGTCAGTCATCACTGCGGTGAGTAATTCTGACAGGTGTTATTAGTCACATTAACTCTGGCTTTATACCGAAACGAGCCTTAATTAATGAGATTAGTCTGGCTTATGTTTTACAGCAAAGTGGCTGCTGTCAGTGAGAGCCGGTCCAAACTTCTCTTTGACAGACCAGCAAGAAAATGAACCTAATTTACTCTAAAATCTTTGGTCTGATGTCTGGAAAGGTCTGCTCAATCTTTTGGTTTTCTCGTTACTGAGAACAAAAACTGACAGTTTGTATCAATATTACATTAATTTAATGTTTATATCCACCGGCAAGTTTGCACTGTATTCAAGTCACACAGCTTTTTTTTTTTCTTTTCTAAACAAAGTACACAACAATTGAATGCTGTTGAGTGTATTTGAGGACGCTTCAGCAGGCTCTGAACCCTCGGCTGAATCATTTTCCCTCTCAGAGTTGTTGGTCTGTTTTCTCTCCGGGCTGCCATCTTTGTTTTGATTCGGAAATAGTCCACGCTCGGAAACGAGAAAACCTTTTTAGTGAGTTCAGTGGAAGGGGCATTTTTCATCAGTATGATTAAAGGACTCTCAGAATAATTTCTGAACAAGGGTAAAACAAGGAGAAATACACAAACAGAGAGCCAGATAAATGTCAGAGAGTTAGTGTCACCCAGTCACAGGCTGTACTTCCACCGGGTGTTTCACTCCAGCCGCTCAGCCGCGTGTCACACATCTCTCTCAGATAGTTCGCACCGAGCGACAGCTTGGCAGACAGAGAGGCAGCGGCACCCAGAAATCCCGCTAACAACGCATAAAAGGACCCTGAAAACATCTCTGAACAGGGTAAGACACTGTAGTTACAGGCGTCCATGATAACCCCTCCCGACCGCGGCGTCAAGTTTGAGTTAAAGGATGTGAACCAGGAGATCAAAATTTCACAACAAAAGCTCGCACGACAGCCTCCAGACACACAACAGGCCAGGAAATGCAAAGCCCGAGTCTTTAGCTAACACACTTATACAGTAAAGTACACTTTACCACCGTGCTCCGAAAATGTTACCTTCGTTCCAGCTACAGGATAAGCATGAAGAGCGTAACAGCTCATAGAAAAGCCTGTTAGTGTTATTTTGAAGCTGGGATACTTTTTCATATCATACTTTCGCCAGCTTGACTGTAGTTACTTTACTGTGTTCCTTATCCGGCAACTGATGACGTTTTGTGCGTTTGAAAAAGTCGCGGTACGTAAACACTGCTCAAAAAATGAAAGTAACTCTTTAATCAGAGTTTAGCGTCATTAAATTAAACTGCTGGGATATTGAGCTGGTTATTTTGTAGCAGAGGGGGTCATTAATCAGTTTCAGCTGCTTTGGTGTTAATGAAATTAACAACAGGTGCACTAGAGGGGCAACAATGAGACAATCCCCAAACAGGAATGGTTTTACAGCTGGAGGAAACTGACATTTTCCCCTCCTCATCTTTTTTTTTTCTTTTCTCCATTATTTTTTCATTTGGCTAGGGTCAGTGTCACTACTGGTAGCATGAGGTGATATCTGGGTCCTACAGAGGTTACACAGGTAGTCCAAGTCCTCCAGGAGGGCACATCAATACGTGCCATTGCCAGAAGGTTTGCTGTGTCTCCCAGCACAGTGTCAGGAGCATGGAGGAGATTCCAGGACACAGGCAGTTACTCTAGGAGAGCTGGACAGGGCTGTAGAAGGATCAGTATCTGCTCCTTTGTGTAAGGAGGAACAGGATGAGCACTGCCAGAGCTACAAAATGACCTCCAGGAGTCACTGGTGTGAATGTCTCTGGCCAAACAATCAGAAACAGACTTCATGAGGGTGGCCTGAGGACCTGATGTCCTCTAGTGGGCCCTGTGCTCGCTGCTCAGCACTGTGGAGCTGATTGGCATTTAGCATAGAACACCAGAATTGGCAGGTCCACCACTGGCACCCTGTGCTTTTCACAGATGAGAGCAGGTTCACCCTGAGCACATGTGACAGACGTGAAAGAGTCTGGAGAAGCTGCGGCGAACATTATGCTGCCTGTAACATCACTGAGTATGACCAGTTTGACGGTGAGTTAGTGATGGTCTGGGGAGGCGTATCCATGGAGGGATGCACAGACTTCTACAGGCCAAGCAACGGCACCCTGACTGCCATTAGCTATCGGGATGAAATCCTTGGAACCATTGTCACTACACTGGTGTAGTGGGTCTTGGGTTCCTCCTGATGCACGACAATGCCCGGCCTCATGTGGTGAGAGTATGCAGGCATTGCTTTCACCTTTACAACAGGTGGGACCTTTTTTCTTTCTCCACATACAAGCAGCCTATGGGTGTGTGAAAGGAATTATCTGAATGATGCTCATAACCAATATAAAAGTGAGCAAATGCAGATGAACTGAGCCAGTGACACACTGTACAGGGTTTTAAAAATAACTTTTACCTGTACAAATTGTGTGTGAGTCTGTCCTTGATGGAGGAAAGGTGCTGATGACAGCTGGTGGATTTACAGGCCAGCCACTTCCTGCCTCTTTTCTGCAAGAGCACCATCAGAGCCTGTGCACCTGGAAACTCTGACGCGCTTTGCTTCCAGCTGAAGCGTCCCACCCTCACTGGCACACGCAGGTGTGAGCTCCTTCACCAGGGTGCTTAATGTTTCAGAAAGCTTCTCAAGTGTGTCTTGGTCTTCAGTGGCAGATATTCTGTCCATGATTTGTTTGGTGAGGTCGACACATTTCTTCCTCAGGTATGATTTCCTCGCACGCTTGCGTGGCGGACTGTCGCAGTCAGAGGTCACCTGCGTCTCTACAAACAAAGTTACACTTTGAGAAAATTACTCTAAAATATCAGTTTACAGCTTCATGATCCCGCAGGATACGACAGTAACATTCATAAGAATATGTTTTAAATCCTAAGTTCATTTTTGTCACAGATAAGCCTTACCCTTGCAAGTTATTGGCTCACTGACCACCTCTGTGCCCCACTCATCCACTGAGTCGGGGGTCATGGAGCAACACGTGGCATCCAGGTTAAGAAGCGGGTGTTCCCTGTATTTCAGGGATAACTGCTGCCATGTCCAGCCAGGGACATTCTTGAAGACGGCGCAGAAATGTTTGCATGGCAGCTTGTAGCGCCTCCAGTCATCACACTGGCAGGACGGCAAGCTGTCGTCCGTCCCAAACGCCACTTCATACGACCTGTCCTCCTGCGTCTCGCTCTTCACTCTGAAAACGCCGTCACTCAGCTGGACCACATGCCCCTCAGAGAGAGAGCTGTCCATGCAGCTTATAATGTGCTGCACGAGGTCTGTGGGTCTGTCCCACAGGAAGGGAGGGACACTGGAGTTGCACCGTCTGTATGACCTCACATTACCTTCAATGTACCTGAAAGACAAACATTATTTTGCTGACATGAACCGCACACCGAAGATAAACACGTACAAATGGAAAACTTACATCCTCCGCAGTTCTGGGATGTACGTGTGCATCACAGTGTCCAGCATTTCTGGCAATGTGCGGTCCCTGTAGTCCTCTAGGTACTTGTGCTTGAACAGCTGATCCTGATGTTCAGTATCATCGCTTGTGGTGATGGTTAGATTCAGTGTCTCTTCTTTGAAGGCAGAGACCCATCTCTTAAACAAAACAAAGTACAGCCAGTGTTTGGAAACTAGGAGTCCAACTGCTCTGGTTGGGAAAGCATTCATTTATTTTTTTAATTCTTGCTTCAGGGAGGATCTTCTTCCTCCTCACCTCAAGGCTCATCTCATGAACTGAAGTCTGATACTCTAACGCATGAAAAACGTGTTTTATATTATGGTTTATAAAACTGAGAACAGTTTCACTGCTTTTCTTCCTCGTGTCCCAACTTCAAATCACGAAACACAAAACAATAATACAGTTTCTCAACTTTTTATTAGAGCGATTGTAGTGGCATTAAATGTAATGCCAAATATTTAGGCTCTGTGCAGGAGCTTTTATTTGGCGTATGCTTACCTTTGCTTTGGACAGCCACACGTCTGAAAACCAGCTCTGAAACGCAGGGTTTTCTTCCCAGCTGGGGCTGTCCATCAGGGCTTTCGCTGCCTCCTCATACTGCTCTCTGGTAGCTGCACTGGCGATTGCTTTCATCTTTGCAAGAGCATCTTCTTTGTCTGGCACTTGATGCTCCTTCTTTCGCATCCATTCGCCCCATGCCTTCTCTCTATGGAAGTCACTGAGCAGTGCTTTGGTGCCTGCACAGAGAAAGAAAAAGACTGATCAGCAAGCACACAGATACACAATCATGACACATGTTTTTCATTGCAGCTCACCATACCTTCAAACACAGACTCAACAGCCTTGATTTCATCAGTGTTGCAATCCACCATAAAGCGAGCTGGCCTCCAGTCTGCGTTCCAGCACTTGAACACTTCCAAACCCTCTCTGATGGCTTCTGCCGTTTCTTCTTGCAATACCATCACTCCCACGACCGCGTAGCACACGTTGGTGCGGACGCACAAGAAACACAGGGGCAGAGTGTAGCGGAGTGCTCGGTAGGCGGCATCGAACACGCAGGCGTCTCCCCCGTACAGACGTAGCAGCCTCATCTGCCACAGAGTTTGATGGCAGAAGAGAAAGGGGGCCCCCTCTGTACGGAGGCGCAGGTGGAACTTGTCCCCCGGTGCAGCAGAACGCCAGCCTTCAAACGAGGCCTGCAACAAATACAGTCATTTTTCTCCCACCGGCTATTCACGCGCTAGTGCCACACCCAAACAGAGGAATTATAACGGCGCCTCTCACCTCCAGGTGCACCTGATCAATTCTGTGCCGAGTCTGGTCCTTGACCTTCGCCATTATATTTCGGACATCCTTCTCTGAGGGGTAGTATCGGCGTCTGGACGGAGGGGGCGGGCTGGTTCCCTTAAAAAGCTCGGCTGTTACAAATTGAGCAAGATGACGCTTCACCTCACGGACCCTCCTCATGCCCTGCTTTGTGAGCTCTGCCACTTGCTGCTCCACTCTTGCGTCCACAGGCTCCTTTAAATATACCACACTTGTAGTTTCACATGAAAACGTATGTTTTAGTCCTCTGTGAGATTATTGCGTGTTACCATTTCTCCCTTAGCGTGCCCAGCATGCGCACTTGGCTGTGTGACAACATAGCATGTTCCCCATACAACTGGATCTCTCTCCAAGGCCTCTCTAAGCATCTTGGAGGCCGTCTTCTTACTTCTTACCTTATCTTCTTCCACCTAGCATGCATGTAGATAGAAATCATGCAGAGAAACACATGCTGAGACAGAATCCAGCACTACGTGTGTCTGATCCCATACTGCTAATTTCTCCTCTTTAAATTCAGCAGTCCTTGCTCAAAGGTCCCGGCAGGAGCACAAACTCTTACACCTACCTTGAATTTAGGGAATGTTGCGATCTTGCTGATTGATATGGCTGCTGGGCATCCCACCTTTTTTGTGGACTGCCAGTTTGATTTGTGCCGAACCGAAGTGTGGTCCATCATCTGTAGAATATGGAGAAGAGATTGATTAAACATTTACGCTTGCTTTCCTAAAATTCTTCACCAAGATCGGCTAACTTTAGTCTCAGCACACTCAGACACTGGGACACAGGTGAAGGTGCAGGCGCCACAGTATCTGAAATTGTGCCGCTGCTGTTAGTAGGTGCAGCTCATTGTTGTCCCAAGTTTTTCATACAGAGATACAGGATAGTGGTGGGCAGATCGATCCAAATATTGATACCAACGTTGGTATTGATATTGATCAATACCAGCGTAATGAGATCGATACTTTAGCTTCAGTTTCTCTCCTGTATGCAGTGCTGCGGTTCCATTAAAGATGCGAGCTGACTGTTTAAGTGCCGCTCCTGTCACAGCACAGAGCAGCCACACTTTGCTCCTCAGTGCGCATTAGAACGAGATTTCGTTGCTATAGGCTATAACATTTTACTTGGGGAAAAAAAGGAATTTGCTTTAAATGTTTTATAACGTTTTATAACGTTGTGGAGTGCTAATTTTGTACAGCTTGTTTATTTAAGAAGAAAATCCAGAAATATAGTGAATGAAGGGATATTTTTATATTATACTTTCTGAACACTACCTGAAAAAGAAGTTCTAATTTGTTCTTAAGTGATCATTTTGTACACTTTATTTAAGAAAAAAATCCAGACATCACAATGTATGTGCAAAATTGTTTTGTTACTGTTCTATTGTTTCAGAACAAAAACTTTTATTTTGATAAAGTATTTTCTATTTATCTATAAACTTTGCCCAATTCTATCCTGGGTTTTAACTAATTAATGATTATTAAAAAGTATTGGTATCGGTAGTAGTATCGGCGATACTGGCTCTGTATTTACTTGGTATCGGATCGATACCAAATCTTGCAGTATGGCACACCACAATACAGGGCAAATGCGCGCGCCTTTCTCCAAAGCCCAGAGCATCATCGGTTGCCTGGCAGTGAAACAGCCAGTCACAGCAGGATGTCCCTCCGGCCCCCAGCTTTATATAAGCAATGTGTGTTAGTGCAGTGTTGCCAACTTAGCTACTTTGTCGCTAGATTTAGCGGTTTTTCAGACCTCCCTAGCGACTCTTTTTCCAAAA